>CAIGRB010033787.1:0-23474 GCA_903798255.1 Fraxinus quadrangulata | reverse complement strand
CTTAATATATTTAATTAATAAAAAATATATTTAATTTATTTATAAATAAAATAAAATAAAAATTTAAGATTTGAAATTTTAAACCTTAAAAAATATGAAATTTTAAATTTTAACCTTATCTCTTAAATTTGAAATGGGTGAAACTTAACCTCGTAGTTATGAAATTGTCCACTTATACTTATTTATTAACAACTTTTCAAATGTTCATCTAACGACCAAAGAATTAGGAGCGAAGTTGGGGATTGAAATTTCAAATTAGAATGGACTAAAAAAAAATTTAGCTAGGTTTATTAAAAAAAAAAAAAAATCATATTTAGATACTAAGAGAAAAAGAGTTTTGATTGCCCTAGGCTAAAGTACAATTTCACGGTACATGACATCACAACTTTTTAAAATGTCGTTCGTTTGACTAATCACAAGTTATGGTGCTTTTTTGGGTTTCATTGTAATTTTTTTTTAATCAAAAGAGAATTTTTATTAAGAGTATCCTCACTATTGGCAGAAGAATACCATGGAACAAGTAAGGTGATAAATCATTTACATCTAATATTCGGTAGACTTCAAGAATCGGTCCTTAAAATTCCCCTATGGCCAAGGGGAACAATGTCCCCTTCTAGGTTGGTGAAAGAGTTGCCAGGGGTAATCTGCTGCCATATTTCCTTCCCTGTATATATGTGTTATCTTGGCACGGGTGGCTTCAATCAAAGCGTAAATATCCTCTCAAAAATCCCATAAATACCATAAAGTGCATCGTCCATCTTGTACCCATTTTACCATCAGCCTAGAATCTGATTCCTCCACCAAATCCACAAATCCCCGTTCCTTTCACATAGCCAATCCGTCCCTAAGAGTACGGGACTCTGTAGTAGTGTTGGTTGTCACGCCATAGTGGTGAGAAAAATCGAAAATTAATCTACCTCCACTATCTCTAATTAGCTCGCCTCCTCCTAAGGCACTGGGTTCCCATTTGAGCCTCCATCAACATTCAGTTTCAATGTATCAATTCTTGGTCTCTTCCAACTCACCACCTGAGGTACTACCATAGAAATAAGAGCTATTGGGACACTTTAATCTTTCCAGAATCTCCTTGTTGAGCACTTTAATTTTATGGAACCTCTTGAAGGAGCTTGCAATTGTACTTAACATCACCTTAACCTGTCTAAGCAAAGTATGATTCCACGTAGTACCCCGACCTATGTATCTTGTGATATTTTTGTCCACCATGAAACCATTTTTCCTTGCCAACAACTAGACTCTGAGAACGGAATAAAGCAAGCCTCTGCAAAAAATCTCCACACCTCTTTAGCCAAGTCACCCATGCTTAATACATGGTCTGCCGTTTCATATGATGGTTTCGTACAACAATTACATCTAGATGCCAACTTGATACCCACTGCTTGGGTATTACTATCAACAAGTAGCTTAGTTCGCAAAGCTCGCCAACTAACAAAAGAAATATTTTTAGGCACTACTAAAGACCAAAGCCATTTTTTCCATTCACATTTTTCATCTCTTGCCCGAATGAGTTCCCAAGCTGATTTAGAAGTGAACAGCCCATCATTGGTTGGTTACCAGATTAGCGCATCTCTCCTAGGTCAAAGAACAATATCGGCATCAATAATTCGTTTAACACCCTCATTATCAACAAGGTTTCGAATCTTTTCCATATCCCATCCTGTATCTGACAGCAAATCCTTAACTTGGAGTGTCTTGTCATTATATTATTCTTCTGACAGAGGACCTGACCCCAACCAATTGTCGAACCAGAAGCTAGCTTCTCCATTACGTATAATCATTTTTGTTTGTTTTAACATCAATAGAGCAACATGCAATAGTGACGTCCAAAATCGAGAACCTTGGTTGCTATGTAGAATAGTAGCAAGATGATTATATGCTAGATATTTTCTGGTGAAGAAATCAGCTCATAAGTTGGCCCCCCTTTTAATAGTTTCTAGAAAAATTTCATTAAAAGAGATGTCTGCACTTCCATGAGGTTTCGGAATCCCAGGCCTCCTTCTTCCAGCAGTAGAAAAATATTATTCCATGCAACCCATTTTCTTTTGTGACACTTGGGCGACGAACCCCAAAGAAATTCAGAAAACATTCTATTAAGTTCTTTAAAAATCCCTTTTGGAACTTTCAAGACAGATAGGATGTGGATGGACATGCTGTTAAGGACATGTTGAATGAGAGTAATTTTGCCTCCAAAGGATAAAAGTTTACCTTTCCACCCGGCCAATTTTTTCTGAATCTTTGCCAACATCGGTTCTAGCATATCCATAATAAGTCTACCTACGTGAAAAAGCACCCCCAAATATGTGCACAGCCACGTGCCCACAGCGAAACTTGATAGATTCAACAGAATGTTTCTCCTTATTAGACTGATGTGCTTGAAAAAAATCATAGATTTGAATGACCAAAATTTTTGAGAGGATTTTATATGGAACCGAACATAAACTGATGGGGCGAAATTGTGCAAAACTTCCAGGGTTATCCACTTTGGGAATCAATATCAGGTTTGTCGCTCCAAGCAAAATATTTAGTGGTTGTCCCTTGAAGAATTCCAAAGCCATATCCAGCAAATCCATCTTCACCACATCCCATGCAAATCTGAAAAAACTAGTTGTATATCCATCCGGCCCGGGAAAGCTGTCCATAGGTATCGACCAAAGTGCAGTTTGAACCTCATCCATGGTAGGTAGTCAACACAGTATTTCATTTTCTACTTTCCCAATACACGATTGAATAAGATTTAGGGCTTCATTATCTCTCGTGGTGGGAGAGACCAAAGTAAATTTGGAAAAAATGTACAACCTCTGTGTGGATAGTATCAACTGATGTAAGTATACAGCCATTATCTAAAATCATATTTTGAACAGATTTCTTGGAAGCATTGCCCCTTACACATGCATGAAAAAATCTAAAGTTGGCATCACCCTCATGTAACCATTTTATTCTCGCCTTTTGACACCATAAAACCTCTTCCCGCTGTACCCACTCGTTATGGAGTTTGCTACATTTGATAATCTCAGCTTCCACGTCCTCCGAATATTCTTGTATGACTGAATTTTCTAGCATCATCATTTAATTTTTCAGTATGTCCATTTCTTGTTCCACTCGACCAAACACCTATACATTCCACCTTTTAAGCTCCTTTTTTAAAGCCTTAAGCTTTCACCCCACACGGACCATTGGACACCCAGTGACCTCATTTTCCCAACATTGTTTAATGAGAGGTAGTAGCCCCTCATGCGAACATCACATGCGCTGAAATTTAAAAGGTCTTGGGATATACTCATGAGCTCTATTATTCAGTTTGATCAGCATTAGCCAATGGTCAGATGATGAGCGAGCCATATTGACAAGCTTTGACGAACTAAATTGTTCCAAGAAAATGGAGTTCACTAGTACTCTATCTAGTCGAACCCAAATCCTACTCCTACTTGCTCTTCCATTACACCAAGTTAAGCAACTACCTTCAAAAGGTAAATCCACCAAACCACATTCTTGAATACAATAGTTAAATTCACGTCTGTCAGAAAATAGCCCTCCCACTTTTTCTTCATTCGCTCGAACAACATTAAAATCATCACCAATAAGCCATGGTTTGTAATTAAGAAGAGTAATGAATTTCACAAAGTGTGTAGATAGAATTGTCGATGGATTGTATTTTGATTCAAATTCGATAAAATTAATGGGAGATGGATTGAGGATCTTAATCTGATAATTCGATCAAGATTCAAATCCGATAATTCGTTAACTAAATGGATCAAATATGGATATAGATCAATCAAATCTGATAACAATCCATCTGATTTGTTATAAATAATTGAGTCGGTAAAATATTTTTATGACGTGTTATTTGTCATTAAAATAAATAAACGAGAAAATAAATAAATTTAGAATAAAAAAGTCATCAAAATCAAGATATAAAAATTCGGAAAGTTTATAATTATTAAACCCTTTTAAAAATTGAAGAAATTGAAGAAACAAAAAGCTAATTCCAACATTGATTTTTTCCCTAATTTCTTTAATTTCGGATCGAATTATCGGATCGGATATAGATTTAACAATCAAATTTCCGTTGGATTATCGGATCGGATTTGATCGAATAATTATTCTTATCGGATCGGATGGAATATATGTAGATCTGGTCCATATTCGATCCATTTACAGCTCTATGTGTATATAATAAATGATTAATAGTTGGCAAGTATGATTAAAATTAATGTTTCACTTTGACTTTAAACTATAAGAGTTCTGCTGTGAGTACAGGAAAAGTGGTGCCAAATTTTTTACAGATAACACTTGGCATTTTTTATTGAAAAATGGCAAAAAAGAAAAGAAATAGACCTGAAGCATGTGTTTCAATTCTAGCGATGCTGAAACTATAAAGAGATTATATTGAAAGCCACAAAAGTTCATGGTAGTGTTATAGTGACCTACTAGACTGGTTGGTTTGTTCGCAAATCAAGTATGGTCAAATGTCTTGTACGATTATATATAAAAAAATAAATTAAAATCCATTAAAATAACTCCAAAACCTAAATTATATTTAAAAACTAAAAAAAAAATGCTTATTTATTTGTCTACTTTTTCAAACCCTCTTGATTCCCTTTAAAAAGAAAAAGAAAACATTTCTTTATTTTTTTTCATTTATCTATTTCTTAACTATCGATTCAACATTTTGATCGTTGTTCCTTTAATTTTTCTAGATCAACGTTAATTTATAATTATTTTCATATTAATCTAAATCATTCAATATACTTATTTGAAAATTATCCAAACCAATTGACAATGCAAATCAAATATTGCAACATACAAAATTGGAATTACATGATATTTTCTTACATTGATAGTCTAAGACCACATACGAAGTGGTTTGATGGGAGGTCGTTGCACCAAACATGTAGGAAGGTGGTTGCACATAATAACTGTTGGATTCGTAAACTAAAAGTGAAGCGGGCGGATTGCAATAAAAAAAAATCAAATTAAAGTTAAAACTATGACATCTTTAATGTATTGGTGGGACAGAAGATCAAAAGTTTCGATTTTATTATTTTTGTCAAGTTTTGATCATCATAGTGACATGGTTGTTGTATATGTGTAATATTGTCAATCAATTCTAATAAGTGCATTTTTGTGTACTTATTCGGGGTCATATTACTAATTTTTTGTGTCGTTTCATTATTGCATTTTACTTAACTTAAGTTAATTTTATCTTATTTCAGTTTTGGACCTATTTCTAAGCAATTGGAAAGGAAAGAAGGATAAATTGGCTAATTGATGGAAGTTTGTGGACTAATATGCATTTGAGTAAAAGTTAAAGCACTAACATTGAATTAATTTGATGTGGAGGATGGAAGAAGGAATAAAGAAAATGACTAAAAGGAAAATTCGACAAAATTTCATATAACTGGGTAGCCGCCCAACCCTCTACCCCATTTACAGAAACAAAATTTTATGCTTGAGGGGCCGCCCCATTTTTTAGGCCAAATCGACGACCTAATTTAATTACAATTCTTATGGAAACGAATCTTGTGGAGTCTTTTAAAAACCTAGGACCTTCCAAAAGTGAGGGGCAGATTGTAGAGAATTTTGAGAGCAAAAAAGAGGCAAGAACACGAAGATCAACTCCAAGAACATGAAGATTCAATTCAAGATTTATCGGGTGATGTCATTTCTTCATTATTTGTCTGATTTTCTTCTTCCCATCATGTTAGGTTAGATTTATTCTGTATTAGGAGATCGATGAACTATGTAAGATTTTTATTTCTTAATTTTACATTCTTGACAATCAAAACATGTTTTGGAATATTTGACATATTATAAATCGCCATAGAGTCCGATAGGGAATAGAGATATACTGTCATGCCTTATGTGAATCTTTAAGTGTTCATAAATCCATTAATTCATTCTTATATATTCGCATCCATCATAAAAATATAGTTGGGTCACATGTAAAAATAGGTTTAACTTTACTCGAGACGGACTGTTAAATAATTTAGGAGCATTGATTCTTCATTATTCCAATCGTATGTTAAGGTGTGAAACTAGGTTTAAGAAGATTATTACATAGAGATTCGTGATCCTAGTACACTCATCATATATTAGAAAACACTTCAATTTACATTCATCGTCAATTTGTATTTAGTAGTTAATTCATTCGTACTTGCATACTTATCTTTAATTTAGTTATAATTTTATCACAACAAATACTCAATTTTATTGTTTCGGTTAAGGTAAGGTAATTAGATTTTAAATTAATCAATCCTTATTAGAACGATACTTGGACTCAAAATCCATTTTACTACTTGTCAACGAACCGTACACTTGCGGTAGTTTTTATCCGAAACATATTTTCGTGAAAAAGCTCTATCGTGTAGAAGAGGTCAAGCATCTCAACCCCACTCTTACGTTTTAAAAATTAGTCGATAATTCTTTATGAAAATAAATAGAANTATTTTTGTAAGTTTTGATCATCAGAGTGACATGGTTGTATATGTATAATACTGTCAATCAGCTCTATCGTGTAGAAAATGTCAAGCATCTCAACCCCGGTTCTCTTATGTTGTAAAAATTAGTCGATAATTCTTTATGAATATAAATAGTATATGAAAATAAACATATCTGTAGAGCATATGTTAGATTCTAAATATCGCATTTTTACCTTACGTAGGACTCTTATTATATATTTTGAAATATGCTAGCATGTCATGATGCACTTGTATAATGGTGCAACTCAATATGTAGACGTACACTCATGAAGGGGTTCGTGTGAGTTCTTAACGACGATCTTTTGTATGGAGGACCAAAAGTAGAGTTATTGGTCAAGCTATTACACAAGTGGTCAAAATGAGAACGGCGCTTTTGGTTCCTTGACCAAAAGGCGAAGGCTCAATTAATATGCATATACTACATGGCGACTAAATTGTTCCTTGCAATCACTCTAATCCATTCGCAATAGGAATAGGGTTTCCAAATCCATGTATGTAAGTAAATTGAAAAAATAGAAAAAAATTACAATTTTTATAATAAAGATTAGTTATCTTTTTTTAAAAGTAACTTTATATTAAAATGAAAATAAATTATTAATTATAGCTTTTTAAATAATTTTTATATAAAAAAAAACTCTAGAGATAAACGTTTTAAGCTTTAATCAAAGCTTATTAGCACAAAACGTTCATACGTTTGGCCTTTAGTGTGCAAAATATCTTTACGTTTCAAATTTTTACATTTTTATCCATATTTCCACATTTCATTGCGGATATCACCATTTTCATCTATTTTTTTAATTAAAATCTGTGAAATGACGAAAACACCCTCCTATTTAAATAAAACAAAAAGAAAAGAACAAATTAGAATCATAGTCCCAAAATTTCAGAAGATTACAAATAAGTCCCCATGTATAATTAAAAATCCAAGTCCTCAAAAACTCAGGTCAATATTTTTTAATTGAGTTAATGCAATTGATGGATGACTCATTGTTGTACCAATATTAATTGAAGGTTGGATGCAAGAATTGAGGTGTTGAAGTCTAGTTGAGTCCTCAAATTAAAAGGGGGTCGACGGAATCTGCATGTGTGATCTACCTTGCATGATTTGTTCATATTGATTCGAAATTAGTGATGACCTATGGGTTCATTGGATGCGCCATGATGAGGCGGTGTTGGGGATGGTGGTGGTCCGCGACAGTGGGTTGCATCGTCGGCGCCGGAAATCATTGCTGAAATGCTTGAGTTCGCTGATGAAGAAAAATGCGGGAAATATGGATTCTCTTCATTGTTTGTTGTTATATTAACATCTGTGGTGCGTAATGGTGAGCTGGGTCAACCTGGAGGGTGGGATGGTCATGGGTGTCGTCGAAAATGGCACTTTCGGTCGTTTGAAGATGCGTGGGCAGCTTACTTTGAATCTGTTGAAGTTGTTTCCAGTGGTTCGGTGGGTTGTGAAGAGGAAGATGAGGGTTTCAAAGTGATATGTTGGTTCGGTAGCCAAGGTTGTTGGAGTTTGGAGTTTTGGTTGTCCATAGTTCCTAAGGTGCGGCTCAATTCTCATGCAAAGTTTTGAAATAAGGAGATAAGTCTCTATATCTATTGCTGATTTTTGGCCATTGATTCTAGCCAAATCTAGTGACGTTAAGGCTAGTGGCTGGGTGGTATGTATAGAGGGGAGTGAGGATTATCCAATGGTATGGAGTTCTAGTGGTTTGGGTGGTGGTTGGCCAGAATTTTTAGGGTTCAAAGATGGTGATTAGCTTGAGTTTTTTACTTATGTTGGATTTTTAATTATACATTGGAACTCATTTGTAATCTTTTGAAATTTTGGGACTATGATTCTAATTTGTTCTTTTCTTTTTGTTTTATTTAAATATGAGGGCATTTTCATCATTTTACAGCTTGTAATTGTAAAAATAAATGAAAATGATGATTTCCGTAATGAAACGTGGAAATATGGGTGAAAATGCAAAATTTTGAAACGTAAAGATGTTTTGCATACTAAAAGCCAAATTTAGAGATATTTTGTGCTAATAAGCCCTTTAACCAATAACCAAACATGCCATGGTTATTAATCTATGCATTTAAACTTCCATTCAACATGTCATATTCACGGGTAAATTAGGGATGCGTTTCTCAACTCTTCATATAGTGCAGTTATGAGTTGCTAACCTTTAGAAGTTGGGTTTTAGGTCCTCAACCCATATTTAAATGTATGACTCTGGCCCCCAAGTAATCAGGGCCGATCCTGAGGCGAGGCAGATGAGACCCGCGCCTCAGGCCCAAAACTGGAGGGGGCCTCATTTTTTTGGCCCCCAATTTTTTTTTTTTTTTCAATCTGCCCCAAAACTGGAGGGCCTAAATTGTGGCCCAATTATTATTTTTTTAAATGGTAAACGAATGTAGAGGCTCAGTATCTCTCCTTCGACCTTCCCTTTCTATAGACTGACTACAATACTACCATCTATCCCAACCGCCGCTCTGACGCCATCTCCGGTCTCGTCTCTCCACTTTCCTTTCCTTTCTTTCCCTTCGGTACTGTGGGCCTGCGGCGACCGTCGACTATGAATCAGATGTTTCTATTAAAACTAAAGTAATCAGTTTTTATTATTTCTGTTGCTATCTTTATAAATGATTAATTTTAGTTAACAGAAATTTTCTGCTTTTTAATTGTATTTTTTGGAGCAAAACTCATGAAAGGTAATTTATAAGTAAAAAATGAGTTGATTTGTTTTATTTTTATTTATTTTCCAAAGTATTCGTTCGGCCTTTATTGAGTAAGAGTTGAACTTATGTTTGTTTTAATTGAAAATAGTGTCCAGCTGACAAATATAATGCATTTCTAAAAGTTCGTTTCTTGATAAACGTCCATGCCATTTTTGAATTAAACGGAACAATTAAGAATCATGATTTGTAAAAAAATGAATTGAAAATTGAATTGAATCATATCTTTTTCCAATTTTGAAGCCCGGTTTATGTCACCAAATGTAGGAGCCAGATCTTCAATGTTAAAGGAGAATGGAAACAGAAATCTGTAGAGTTTACTTTTCTTTTGATGGTTCTTTTTAGTGCTTCTTCAATGGTTTCAAGGTAGAAATCTGATTTTAGTTACCAGCTCGTCGGTTGATAATATCAAATGCTTCAGTAATGCAGTTGGTGGGCTGCAAGAATGTGGTAAATATGATAATACTCTGTATTCCATCTTATCGAAAAAATTAAAGTGGTTATTTATAGATGTTAGATTTTTCATCAAGATTGTTCTTTTCATCTTCCATCATTGTTTTTGGTCTTCTTTTCATCGTTGTTTTTTTCTTCGGTGGGGAAGGATGAGATGGGATGGGTGCACGGGCTTAGGATTTTCATCATGTAGACTTAAAAGTGATTTTTAGTTGAAAATAATGAGCTTCATGGTTGAAAATTGAAATTGCCTCTATAAAGGATAAAATCTTTAGTTGAGTTGTGGACTCGTGACAGGTTCTATAGCTTAACTTTGAAAAAATGGTTGAAATGCTGGAATTGAGCTTCATGGTTGAAAAAATAGCTTAACTAGTAACAATAGGTTCCACATAGATACGTATATCAGTTCAAATTGTAACCAAATGGTGGAAACTTGAGTAAATCAGAATTGAGCATTTTCATATAGTGATTTATGGATCCTTTTCATACAATGATTTGAAAATGGTAAATTTCATAGCTTAAGACTTTGTATTGGTGCCGTGGTTAATGTGAAATTTTGTTTTCAGGCTTGTGAGATGTGACGGTAGGATTTTGAAGAGTGTGATTCCATAATTTTCGTCGAAATTCTACTTCTCAAATAAGTAATGATTTGTCCTCACTTGATATTGAATATATTGAAAATATTTAAAGCATTGTTGGCTTATATAATTGTGGTCTGGTCGGCATATATGAATTATTAATGTTTTTGCCTCTAAAACAGTAAGACAAATAGTATTTCACTGATTGTTTAAACTTTTGTCGATTTTGTTACTTTATAATATAAATCTTTTGTTCTTTATATTTATTTGTTGTTCTACTGTTCAATTTTAAGTTAGCAATATGTTGCATAATACATCGTTGAATTTTGCATTTATGTTGATTCTTGGGGGCCCAATTTTCAGAGTTCGCCTCGGGCCCCAAAAATCACAGGACCGGCCTTGCTGCCAATATAGATGTTAAAATTGTAAGTGACTATCTCATGATTCACAATTATAGTGCAAATTTGTCAGATTGCTCAACTATATTCCATTTAACTAAAAATTGCATGCAATTTTAACGTTTATTCAATTTTCGGGCACTAAAACCTAACTTTTAACGGTCGGAGACGTAATCACCAAGAGTTTGTAGAGACCAACCATGTAATCCATACACATTTTTATATCTTATTAAGCAAAGCCAGAAACCGTTGAGGACATTTTTATTTTTGATGATCTTGTCACGCATAGAGTCACATATACCGATATAGTTCTGATATCTTAGCATTTGTCTGGGAGACATTTTTCTATTTTTCTAGAAAATATGTGATTAGAAAGTAGATAAAAGTTTTGTGTAATTTAAAATATTTTTTAGGAAAAATGATCTAAAAACATTTCTCCCAAATAAACCCTAGACTTCATGTTTAAAATAGTTGTTGGGATTTAATTTTTTTTAATTCAAAACAACATCATCAAAATCTTAAATGATTACACTCAAAAAATGTCAATAAAATATAAAAGAACTCTAGGACATTACTAATGCTAATTTTAGGACATCACTAAAATATAAATAGTTACATTCACGTGACATGATACATACCATTGATTTTTCTCCCACTTTTCCAACAATGCACGGATTCCCCCACGTAGGGAGAAATGTCATACTAGAGCATTATTCAAATATAAAAGAGCTCTAAATATTGAGGCTCTCTTAGATAGAGTAAGTTAATAAAATTGAAGTTTTGTACGAGCTTTTAAAAGTTTTCTACTTTTTATTTTTTATCGCAATTGAATAGTCGAAGGCATGTCGGCATAGATATGACCCCCTCTGTATAAGTTTTCCACGTAATTTATAGTTATAACAATAGTTTCACAAGTTTGTACATTTATGTGCGAATCAGACTTTAAAATATAAATTGTCCACTATGAGGCTTACGAATTGTCTCGAACTGCCTCGAAAATATGAGCAACTCTAATAAACGAGGGCTTATGAACTGCTTTGAAAATATGTAAGGATTTACGAATTGCCTCGAGAATATAAATCGCTCCAATATATGAGGACTTACAAACTGTCTCAAAAATATTTGTGCAAACCTGAATAAGCGAAGGCTTATAGATCGCCTCAAAAGATTGATATTACATATAGTTTATTAAAATTTCGACAGCATCTCCTCTATAATATGGACAAAACCAACCTGTAATATAATATAATATTTCCAATGCACATCTACAAAATAAATTGGGGACCGCTTGCCCCTCCAAATAAGGTAAAATGATGATCAGATCAAACTTGCTAGTGTGAAGTAAAGTAACATACGTGGCATGCTAAGATAGAGGGGGTCCCATATATGCCGACGTGGCATCGACTGTTAATTGATTGGACCCATTTAATTAAATAATTACATTTTGGGTTTGGATTTTATATATATGTGTGTGTGTGTGTGTGTGCGCGCGCGCGCGCGTGAATCAATTTCACATAAGGTTTATATTCTAATTCTAGTCAAATCCCCTCTCTTGTCTCTTGCACTCATTTATCTTTCATCTGATCGTTGACTTGACCTTTAGAGTGTAAACAATCGGTGAACCTTTTTTTTGGGACGACAACATTTACTTTCTAACAAGAAGTTTAAGTGCACATGTGTTCTCTATGTGGAGGGGGAGGTGGCCGAGATTCTCTTGACTTATTTTTCGAGGTCAATAGATTTTAACATGCTACTTATATAAAAATGTTCTAGTCTAATTATTTTTTTGTGTCTACAAAGACCAAAACCGAAAAATAAAGGATGAGTTATTTATATCCATAATTTTTATATATGTGTCCACTTTTTAAAATATAATTATATTATATTTTTAAAGGGTGTTTGATGGATATTATTGGAAAAAGAATGCATTTAAGTAGTGATATGATGAAAAATATATGATTAAAAAGTAAGGAAAATTTATTGATTTGATGGAAAGTATTATTTTATTGAAAAATGTATGATTGAAAATAAGTTTTGAAAAAAATGTATTTTGAAAAAATGTGTGTCAAACATGGGCTTAATCTTACGTAAATTTACCTAAATACATATAAAATTAAATAAAAATATATCTTTTTAATTCATCCACTCATATTTTTCATTAAATTCTTTTAAACCCTTTTATATTATTTCAGAATTTGTGTTTAACTAAAATTCTAATAGTCATAAAATATTATCTTCAACTAAAATCCTAAAACCCTAATAATTATAAAATACCATCTTCAATTAAAATCAAAACAATAATGGTAGGATAACCATTAGAGAAAATACATATAAACATAGCAAGAGATGAAGAAATGTGCATCTAAATCCAAGTAATTTCTCATTCAAGTTTGGCTTCAAAGCTTATTGCTTTTTTTAGTGCTTCTCCAAGAATGCCAAAGAGCATACAAAATCCATTAATTGAATATGAATTTTGAGTCAAATGATTGCAAATTTCCCCAGTACTTTTACACTGGCGCTATGTTTGAATGACCCATATTATGCGTCTCTCCAAAAAAATAATTTGGCTTAAACGATCGCTTAAAATGGATTTTTTGTTGGCCCCAAAAAATAACCTCAATTTCCCAATGGACAAGTCCATGGGGGAAGTTTTTAAATGAGACGGTATCATAAAAGGAGAGAGAACGAGAAGTAGATAGCTAGTTCTGCATAGACTCGTATATCTGTCTACTACACCTTGGTCGAACTGAAACAAGATTGCGTTGAAAACATTACCAGAAAACTCTTGTGAATAATTCTATATCTTCTTTCTTATTATCCTTACAAAATTTTGTAGATGGAATAAAGAGGGACAAGACCAGGTTTCAAGGAAATAATGTTACATAAGCACCAATTGGTTGGAACCCTTCCATGTCAGAAGAAATAAATTTGGGTTCATTTTCAGTGAATGGTCGCAGCAATTTGCAGACAAGCAAAAAATCAAGCATCACCGGCAGCTTCAGCAGACTTTTTCTCTCTTTGTTTTTCCCTTTTTTTCTTGTTTTTCAGGGCATTCTTGCTCAGTTCTCTGCTTTGGTTAAGAAAGTAGCATTCAGTAACTAAGCAGAAAGCTTTGCGCATAAGAGAAAAACGTGTCAGCCATACTTACCCACTAGGGCTTCCTCCGAACAGCTGTACGAGTTAAAATGCCAAAGCATCAGTGTTCGCATTGACAGAGGAAAAGTAAAAACAAAGCCGCCGTGCAACGTATAAATGAACTCAGTAGACCAATAACAAGTCAAGAAATTGCATTAAACATGAATGGGGTCTTACATCTAGCTATTTCCATCAATTATTCAAGATATTAACAAAGAAAGAGTTGTATCGAACGATTTCAAGCATGGGGAAAAAACTGTTGCATGACTCTCAGCCCTTTTTGAATGTTCAAGAATAATTTTACTGTGCAGGTCGCTCCCAGATAGCAAGGTGACTATTTTTCACTAAACTTGTTCATAAAATTTTGAAAAGAAAGCTGGCGTCTTCAAGTATCAAGAAATTTTTTAATAGAAAACATTAATTAGGATTTAGCAAAATTCAACAAAGAATTGCTTGTTGGTTTATATCATCTTTTATATATGGTTCTTCACTAGTATAGAAAATTAAGAGGAGCCGTTACTTGTTAATTATGCAAAACTTCTTGATGGGGCATAAGCCAATATATAGTGGTGAATAATGGTTGATGTGGTGGAAGTTGATGACCCAAAAACCGTGGTCTAAAAAGATATTGGTGGCACTTCAGATATTTTTTTGTGATGTTATCATGGCTTTGCCCTGTCAATAAAGGAGATTTAAAAAGCCAGGAGGGGGAAGCAATGATAACTAGTGCGTATTCATTAGAATATCAAACTACACGGAAGGCCAGGATGTTTCAAACACAAGACAGGATGTTTCAAACACAAGAAGGGAGGTCCCCATGATTGGTTGCATACTCATGGTACCATCAGAGGACTTGGCCCTTAGCCCTATTCTTATAGGATGGCAAGAGAAACCTACACTACATAAATTAAATGGTCGAGTCCATTCAAGATACTAATGCGGTGTACTAATTGAAAGGGTAATTGCATTTTACACGCCTATGATTCTTCAAAATCTGCTAAGTAATTGAGAGTTATCAAAAATCACAATAAACTCCTTGTACTTTTCAAACCTGGTTGCCACTACTCTAAATTTTGACACCAAGTAAACAGCACAAATGAGGGAGTTGAACGGCAAGGCTTTGGCAACCTTGAGGCAGCAAATAGCTAACTCTCTAAACCTTAAAGAGCTCAACTGGCTTATTATCACGTCAATTTAACAGAGTCCATTAAAGGCAAAATAGATAACAACAAAGCTTTGAATTGCTCGGGGTTAAAATGCAATTTTTACTCAATCGATTTAGAACTTGCGCATACCTCGGCCTGTACGGTAGCTGCAGCTTTAGCATGAGGAGGGCGATAAGCAGCAGGTTTTTGTGAAGGAGGATTGGCTAGAGTAGCTTTTGCGGAGGCCTGTACAGATTTCGACCCTGGTGCTGAACAAAACACTGTGAATTCATTTTCTTGGTCATTAAACAAACACAAAAATCAAACTTTCTCCGCAAAGGGTAAATGAAATGAAAAACCTTGTGTTTTCGTTTCTTCCACTTTCAATGAGTCAACTGACTTCACAAGTTCTGCAATATCACCGAACTTATCAGGTGACTCTGGTTTCCAGTCAGCCTGTGAGAAGAGAGCATAAAAAGTCAGCAGACAAAATCAAATTGATCAGACACATCAGAAAATGAAAGGCACCAACCTGAAACAGTTTGTCAAACATCTTCTTGTAATACAATGATCCATTGGGGTAGAAGATTTTGATCCTTCAACAAAAAAATGAAAACATAAAATGATAACCAGCTAAAATGTACAATTATTTCTGCACAAAGCAGCCAGGACACTTTCACCTCCCCACCATTGTATCATAACTCATTGCTGATGGACTTAAAGGAGAGATTATGTGGAAATTAGATTTTGGAATGTAGAAATTTTTTTTACTAGAATAATCTTATGCACTACAAAGCTGCATTTGTTTCATCACCTCATTATTTATCTGAGGTATTTCAGTACCAGTGGGATAGTGAAATTATAACCATCATTACATGTTTACAACTAATTAACATTGTAAGCCAACTCGTATTCATTGACGACAAAGACCACATCTTAGAGACAGAATTAGTCACGGCAATGGGCCGAGTCGAGCCGGCTCGGCCCTTAAACCCACGAGCTCGGCTCGTGAGCAACGAGCCACGAGCTCACGAGCCGAGCTGGCTCGTGGCTCGTTTGCTCGTGGGCGAGCTCGGCTCTAACCACGAGCTCGCGAGCCCACGAGCTTTTTGAAATTTTTTTTTTTTTTTTTTTTTTTTTTACGTTTTTTTAAATTTTTCTTTAATTTTTCACTAGCCCATGAGCCGCTTGCTCGGCTCGTCGAGCTCACTTGCAGCTCGGCTTTTGACGAGCCCGAGCGACTTGTGGCTCATTTTTTCACAAGCCGAGCCTACGAGCCGCTTGGCTCAATTGACACCACTAGACAGAATTACACCACTTTACTAACTGGAAGCTGATAGTTCTCATCAACAAGAAAGGAATTGTGCTGATGCAATGAAACAGCCATTTTTTGTTTCAAGCAGCAACACCCAAAAATTTTCAGCACATGCTAATTTATAATGATAGAACCCTATAATTTTGGCAGTAATTAAACTCGACAATTGAACATAAACTGTATTTTTGTGTTATTTATATTGAGCACTGAATTGAAGAAATAAGAATATAACTACAAGAAAATGAAATGAATTACACACTCCAAGGCATTCGAGAGGCCTAGACTCTCCCAATTATTCTCCAATTTCTCAATCTCGAAATGAACTCTCTACCACCTATTTCTTGTGAATTGGTGCCAAACTTCCCCACGTGAATTTGCTTGAATATCCATTTATGCCCTTTCACTTGATCTGTACATTTTGATATTCCTATCAGGCTTGTCTTTTATATTTTTCATAGAAAGTGAAGGGTCATCGCACTTAATTTGTTTTTCCACTGCACAGTAACAGGATAAAACAGAGTAGCTTACCCATTGTCAACCTGAAGCCTTGGAGCTGTTGTAGCAGTCATAAAATACTGTCCATCGGGGGACCATTCACTTGTCACTGACAATTCAGCCTTCGTAGTCCCGAGCTTCTGCTTTTCCATATAGTCCCAAAATGCCTGAAAGGCAAATACAAACTTAATCATGGGAAACACGCAAAGAAGTACTCAAATAGGTAGACTAAAACTATGAGCCTGTTTGAGCCCCTTTTTTGCCCAAAATGTGTTATGGAATAGTATTTTGATGAAGAATGTTTGGTTAAAAAATAAGGAATTTTTTTTTTGTTTGCGTGTAATATTATTTTATTGAAGAATGTGTGGTCGAAAATAAAAGAGAGAAAAATGTATTTTTGGAAATAATGGAGGTCAAACAAGGGCTATATAAAATTATCAGAAATTGACCTGTGATGATATTAAACAAACAGGAATTTCTAACAACTTTACTAGTTATGTAACTGACTAAATTTATAAAGCATGTAGACAATGAACACTAGCAAAAAACACAGACAACAATTGAGTTGACAAGAGATAAAGAGAGAGGTGAGGAAAAGCACAAGACAGAGTGACGAGGAGCACATTACTAATATTCTACTCCACACTAGGTTGCTAGCTTAGTCACATAAAGGATGGTGTTGCTACACATGGGATGCACAAATAGCTCGACGTGAAAGGTAATATGATTTACATTTCAATCCATATCCAGAACCCATGTAACTCTAATATGATGTGACCTTCTCACCCAAAAAAAAAATCAGTCAAATGGCCTTTATCGTCATTATCCAATTCTACGACAACATTAACTTATCTTGCATTTGGTCAGTTTTTAGAATTAGAATGACTTAGAAAGGGTAATTTTAATTTCTATCCATAAGTTTTGAGCTAAATGTCAAAATAGTCCTCGAAGTTTTTACAAATCACCAATTAAACCCCTAGTGCCATTAAATTTGTGAGAAATTCCATATATCAGCAAAGACAAATTAAGTACCAAAACAGACTCACTGTAAGAAAAACAGAAAAAAGGCAAGATGAAGACAAAATTAAAAGAGAAAGAAAAGGCAAAATAGAAAACTGAAGAGGAGAAAAGGGAAATGGGAAAAATTAAAAGACAGAAACAAAAGGAAAAAAAATACCAAAAATCCTTTCTTCCTTTCCTATTCCTCACCCAACCCTTACCTCCAGTTTGACCATCAACTCTTTCCTTCCCCATGTCAGCTCTGCCCCTGTTCATGCTTCTTCCTTACTATTAACAGTTCTCTTTCCTTAGTAGATCACCTAAACCTCTCCCAATCCCTCTTGCATTTGCAGTCCCACCCTTCACCTATCCCTCTTTGCAGGCCAATCTGTTCCTTCCAATCCAAAATCTCTCCCCACCGAACTAACCACTCACTACTGTTGTGAGCCGGCAAATCTGGGGTTGAGAGGTAATGAACATATTACAAGAGAGAGAGAAAGACAGACATTAAGTTGGGCTAGGGTGGTTACAGAAGACTTGATTTTCTTTGACCTTTAAAAGATTTCCCAATAGATCAAGTTGTATGGCGAAAAAGAAACCACATAGTCAAAACCACTGTTTAAAAAGGTTAAAAGATAATACATGGAATTAACTGTAAACCATCTAAAAATATCTAAAACATTTAACAAAATAAAAGGACAAATTTGCAATCAGAACCATAAAATTGATTGACCAAGTACCTAAAAATAAATTAACAGTATCTAATAAAAAGATCAGTAGCCCACTACTAGAACTGGAAGTAATTAAAACAACTAACCAAATGTTTTAAGAAATTTGTTTGCTTTAATTTAAAGAAAATAACTTCCAGGGGAAGAAAATAGAAAGACAACGAAGACAAAAAAAAAAAATACAAAAGAAAGAGAACAAGAGTGAAGTTACTCAGCACAAGTCTCCTACTGAAAAATTACAACTTCACTATTGGAGATTTTACTTGAGCCCTTCACTTGTTCTCATAGCTGATCTCCATTTCTTTTCTTATCAGCTTTATGTTTTGATTGTGTTTGGAACTCAAACATGTATTCTCAAAATGTTCTACAGTGTGCAAAATTCAACCTCAAAAGCTGGGGCTATGAAGAAAGGAAACAATCCTGTTAGTGACAGGAAAAGCCTAAGTAGTGCAAGCCTTAGCTGCTTGAGGCTTATGCTGTGAGGCAGGTGCTTTATTAAGTCAAAGCATAGCTTTGGCATTTTGAAAACACTGGTGAAACTAAATTTATTGGCAGTGAGACTCTTATTATGATCTCATTTTTTCAACTTAGTAGTGATTATGGTGGTTTACATTCATACTTGATTTTCTTTTTTTAATTTAATTATGGCCTTAAAAGGATTTATCCTAAGCAGTGGGTGATTCTGATGGGGGATCATATCTTCTAAATCAGAACTAGATATACATGATCCCCAGAAGCATAACGACCAAAAAACCAGAATTGATGCTAACAAGCAATTCAAGCATCAATTGACAAAAAGGAAAAAAAATTAATAAAGAAGAAATTGATTGAATAAAAATCTTATGATCTAAAGAGAAAATATTTAAGCTCACAATCTAGAAGAAACTACCAGAATATCACATTACGAAAGAAAGGAATTAAAATGTACCATGTCGCCGGGTAAGTTCCCAAAGCCTGCCACACATATAACTGCACACCACGTTATTAAGGACACAGAACAGTGACTGTGAAAACGAAAATTAACCAGCAATCTTGGGCACATACTACCCATTTCCCAAAATGAAACAAGCTATGGAACTTAAATGAAAGAGAACACAAAGTACAGTAGAACATTTCATTATTCTTTTAAAGGATACACTTCCCTTTTGGATTCCATCTGATAGTATTGTAAGGGCCCGTTCCAAGCTCAAGTAGAGGATTGCACTTCTTGTCAAATATTGTCACCATTGCAGGCATAACTGACATCAGTAAAGGCACACAAAAAAGTACCCAGAACAAGAATCAAATGATGAGGTCAGCAATAAAGGGATTATTTTCTGAACAAAATTTCCTTCCCAGAACTTTAAAAGATTTAGGCCTTTCTTTGCATGTGTTGGGATGATTCAGCCTAGAATCTACAGAATCAGAGCCAGTGAGTCTAGCAATATGTATCTGCTATATTTGCTATCCATCTGGGGGGGAAAACTTCTGATCACCCTTAAATGGGTCGATACATCTGCAATCATACTTCTATTGCAAATACTTAAAAGCTATCACAATATAAAGAATGTGACCTTATGCAAAATTTAACAGTCCCAATACCGAATGATTCTATGCCATTTGGCTTTAAACTTCTTTTACTGGTATGTAACTGGAGAAGAACATAATAATCGTGGAGTGGGTGGGAACAGGGATGGGGGTAATACTAATAGTAGGATACATCCATAAACCACTGCAAATTCTTTGCCCGCATATGACCATTGAACATCATGTACAGGGCCTTCTTTACCTGCCAAAGTCTCCAACAATGACTTACTTGGCACTTTTTAACGATATTTAAACAAACAATACATAACAGACAGTGAGGACGCAGAAGGGAGATAGTGATGAGATGATATTACGAAGTGGCACGAGTCCTTCATGAGTTCCATCAGTAGTCAAATAGTTCAATTTTGTCTCCCCGTAGTAACTTTGATTGGTTTTATCAACATCTGACTGCACAACAACCAGAAGCCCTGTGGAATCACAGTTCCAATTCAATTGTACTGATGAGCAGCGAAAGAAACTGCGTCTAGCAACAGGCTGACTCTGCAATTCCTTTCGACAGGCAAATATTTGAACATTGGCAGGCATTCCCTACAAGGGATAAATGAACTAAAGAATTATGTTTCGACATAAATGTTCACTAAAAAATAAAAATTAAATATGTTACGATAATTGAAGAGAATTCATAGTTCCAAAATCATTTTCAATCTATTTATTACTACTTCCCAAACTTCTACAAGATGTATTCAATTTGGTAATTTCATAATGTAGCCACAACACCTTCAAGCTCTAAGCAATCCCAAATAAAATTCCGTCTAAAGATTTCACTCTAGTTCTCAAAGATTTCATTTTTCTACCTATGGGTATGATGTCTCCAAGTGTTCTTTTCTTTCTTTCTTTTATATTGCAAAAGATGAAGTCTAGCATGAAATTCATGCTAATATATCTTTTTTGTCAGACTCGAGAGGGCAAAATACAGAAGAAACATAATAAATTGATATGGAAAAAGTGTTCATTGACAGAAATTGACAGGAATCAGTATTTATTTTTGCATAAAATCACCCAACGCTAAAAAGGGATAGTTATTTTGGTCCATAATAACTAGGAAAAACAGTAGAGAGGAATGCAGTTAACTTCAGTAAAATAGACCAAAGTTATATTGAAAACCTTGGATTCTGGAACAAATGATGCCACATAAGACCCGACATTTCTAGAAAGCTCAAATGCAGCTATGCTAGGAACTCTAAGCCGATTAACAATCCCTCTGGAGAAATCTACAGGGTCAAAAAATTGTATTTCATTGGTTGCCAGACGACATGCCACAGCTTCATCAGAGCTGAACCTCATCACCGGCCTAAAACAAGCAAAAAAATAAAAAATAAATCAATCAATCAGTGAAAATTTCAACAACTCCACCTTCAAATCACAGATTAACACATCAAAGCATAACAAATACCATGTTGCTTTAGTCATATTCTTCTTAGAAAGCTGATAAGAAGAATCTCCAGTATCTATCTTCCATAGAACCACATTCTTCTCCTGCGGGGACGTAGATTTCTGAAAGGTTTGAAGATAACTCCCACGTGGTGATATAGTAGCCGCAAGAACATTGGGAACTTGAAGGGACCTAATCTCTCTCAAGCTTTTGCACTCATATATGCTAACAAAAGAGTCCGATTTCATAACCATGAGTTTTGATCCATCCTCGCTGAATTTTGCGCTGGTACACTGGACTTTATCGAGCTTGATTCGTGGCTGGCCATTGGTGAATGGAGGTCCATGCCAAATAACAAAGCCCTCTGGATCTCTCACTAAAATGTCCATAGATGGTGAGGGTTCTGCAACCGCCATTAATGGGCAGTGGAATCTACTCTAAAATTTAAGGGTTTTGGCGCAGATACAAATTAACGTACAAATCTAGAATCCAATTTGTACTTCCAATTTAGGGCTTTAAAGGGTCGATTTATATGTCTTGCTCTTGATTCTTTTGAATTTACTGGGAAATGCTTCTAGACTTCTAGTTCTAGCCACTAACGAAATTAACCTAAGGAAAAATGTCACCATAGGTCCCCAAAGGTATTGTTTGGTTTCATGTCGATCATATAACTTTATTTTATTCTAATTTTACTACACGACTTGTACTTTTGTTTCGAATCGAAAGTTCCTTCAACGCTGTTATCAAGACTAACGGATCAAGTTACCAAGCCAATGGAAATCATTCGGTGGCTGGTTTTAATAACATCATTGTACATGTCATTTGTAATTTTTTGATACTAGATTAACATGTTTTTTTTAAAAAAAATTGAAACATTGAAGCGAGCACGCTTGTGCAATTTGATTAGTCACATTTAGTCAATCAAGAATTTTCGATGTATTTTTGTATATATGGGGAAAAAATACAAAAATGAGAAGGAAATATCATGTCCTACAAGCATTTCATTAGGAGTATTCCATATCCGAGAAAAAATACATCCCCCTCTTTCCTTTTTTGCACAAATGTTGCCACGCGAGGGGCTTGGGGGCGTAACTTGTTTTAACATGGGATAGATAGATAGGGTTGGAAATTGGGTTTATTTTGGACATAATTTAAATCAACCTAACTAGTTAGTTTTGGCCCAGTTTAAAATTGACCCGATCAGTTCGGTACTACTCTCGAACTTGATTGACCTAACTCGATTCAAGTTAGATCAAGCAACCAAACAAGATAGAATTTTACAAGATAATGTTTGGTCCACTGAAAGTTAGATTAAAATTTAAATCAAAGTTAATAATTAATTTTAATTAGATATTTATAAAATTGGCTTAATCGCACAAAACGTCCATACATTTCAATTTTTTGCATTTTCACTCATATTTCAACGTTTCATTGTGAAAAACGTCATTTTCACATATTTTAATGTAAAATGATTAATATACCCTCCTATATAAATAAAACAAAAAAGAAAAGAAAAGAAAAATAAAGAATAAATTGAAATCTTACTCCTAAACTTTTAGAAAAAATACAAATAAGTCCAAAATTTATGAAAATATTAAAAATAACAAAAAAAAAAAAACTATCTCTCTTATCCCCCGTCATTAATAAATTCGTGTCAATTCATGATTGTCTTCTGCAGAGTTCATAATTTCTAGGGTTACAGGCTCCTTGAATGCTTCATCCTCGTCAGTATTCTCACCAATGCTTACCAAATTAACCGAAGCAATAGCATCAATCCTTTCCTACAAAGCTATTGGTCGCTGAAAATACACCGCAAGTGTACGGGTCACGATCAAGTAGTAAAATGAACTTTTTGAATCTGAGTCGATCACTCGAAGAGTATTACGTCCAATTACAAGAGAGTTGATTCAAATTGACGAAACGACACACACAATTAAAGCTTTTGAAAGTTGAAATTAAAAATAAAATGACTTTGATTAAATATTAAAATGACAATTTAAAAAGTTGTAGGATTTTTTCTTTTATTTTAAATGTTGGAATTTACGACT
>CAIGRB010033780.1:0-36773 GCA_903798255.1 Fraxinus quadrangulata | reverse complement strand
TTTAAAATATTATATAACATAAATGATATAAATATCCTCCAACAATTCTTTTGACAAATGAAAAAAGGGACAAATTGGACTTTGTGAACACTATTCACTTTTGCACCATTATGGTGCAAAATTTGATGCCACATTGGAGCACATTTGCACCATATTTTGGTGCATTTTGGTGTCTCCATTGGATATGCCCTAAAAACCTAAATTAATTATGTAACATTTTCATATTTTTATGAAATTCCAAAGCACAAGGGGAAAATAAGAAAATTAATTAAAAAAGAAAAAAAAAATTGAGTTGTGCATTTATGAAATGGTTTAGTAGAACCACCATAACAAGAACAACATTGCCGGGAGTTAGTAGCCGATGTTATACTATAGTTTCTAGTTCTAGACACAGAAAATGGCAAACAGTGACCAGTGAAGCTGCTAGATAAGTATTTGAGGAAGAAGGTATACATTGATGCACCTTTAGTTTAGCACCCACTATTGTGCTTTGACAGCTTAGCACGAAAGTGTTTACGAGATGCTACTCGAAAAACATTCGTAGTCAAGACGGGTTAATATATTTACCTCAAAAGGTTCTTTAGGTATGTCCAACTACCGACTTATAAGTCTCTTAATTTAACCTTAATGGACGCTGTATCTACATGCTAGTTTATTATTTCATTTATAATTTATATATTTTAGTATGACCACACCTCTGTCTCAATATTTCCATTTATGCTTCATGTCATAGGCAATTTGTTCATTTAATGGTCAGCCTAAAATATTAATTACAACGTTCCTTAACTCAAAAGATATTATTATCAAGAACTTTAACATACAATTATATAATTATGCTCCTCATCTCAAAGAATACGTATAATCGAGCTTACCAGATAACCAGTTAGGATATCATTTTTCCATAAATCTCAATGGAAGACTTCTATGCTTTGACAGAGAAAGGTAACATCTGCTACATGATATCCTCATTATCTGAGGATAAAAAATCCCCCATCATGGAAATCCATTAATCGAGGAACTCGAATTTCCAGCATTAGTTGGCCGGTTGATCAAAGTGTTAATAGTTTACAGGTCAGCATCTTCATCTTTGTCTATAGAGGCGGACAAGAAGCTTAAGATGAAGCCGTCAAGATCACCTTCCAGGACAGAATCAGGATGGGAAACCTCAAAATCAGTCCGGTGATCCTTCACCATTCGGTATGGCTGCAAACAGAATCGTTCAAAAAGCAGTTAGGGTATCTGTGGAATCCAGGACAACTCCCAAAGCATATAAAAAATGAACAAATGCATACGTGAAGCACATAAGACCGTATTTGGCTGCCAAAATTTATGTCAGTGAGGGATTGTGTGTGCTCTGCATTCATCTCAGCTTGACGCCGCATCTCAAGCTGGTCCAAACGAGACTGAAGTACAGCCATTGCAGAAGCCTTGTTTTGATGCTGTGACCTGTTTCGGGAACAAGTCCATAACTTCCAATAAAAAGGCTATCCACAGCTTCACTTCTTGAATTAGAAAAGGTTGGCGATAAAAACAGTTCATCACCCAACTATAACGTTGTTTCACTTGGGTCGTCAAACTTTTCAAGCTCCAAATTTGTCACTGAACTTCTACTTTTGTTTCAATTTAGGCATTCTGTTTGCTTCAATTTGCCAAATTAATGAAAATGCTGACATGGTGGTGGGGGAGGGAGAGACTCCGGGTATCCGGAAAGTAGATCACTTTATCTTATATATATATATATTGTTACTTTGGAAAAGCATGTTTAAAAAAGCAGAACTAGTTTAACAAGACCTTTTGTCTAGTTAGACAATAAAAAACCATGCACTGGTGAGTTTTCAAGTCCTGTTATAGACGTGTTTTTTAGTCACCTAATTGATTCTGTTAATTTAGCAGACTCTGCCTAAACTTGAAAAAGTGAAACTTTAGTGATTAATTTGGGGAGGAAAAAAGAGTTTGGCGACCAAAGTGAAACAACAGTATAAGTGGGCAACTCACAGCTTTTTTAACCAGAAAAGGCCGCATACCTTTCATTTTGACAAGAGGCACTTACTCCAGTAGGAATGTGAGTTATCCGCACAGCACTCTCAGTTGTGTTAACATGCTGACCCCCAGCTCCCCCAGCTCGAAATCGCTCAATTCGAAGGTCGGATTCATTAATTTGCACACGGGAAAATACATCGCCTAGAATTGGAATTACAGCTACAGAAGCAAATGAAGTATGCCTGCGCTTATTGCTGTCAAACGGTGAGATACGTACTAAACGGTGTGCCCCAACTTCAGCTTTGGCATATCCGAATGCATACTCGCCATCAACTCTGATTGTTGCTCGCTTAAGGATGCAATTGTGCAAAGTTTAGAAAATTAATAGAAATTGTCAAGAAAATAACATAAATAATTTAAGTGAAATTCGCATATATGATTACTCTAATACTGTCCCATTAAAAGTGAATAAAGTGAAGACAAGGAAACAAATATAATGAGATTAAATATTACAAGATAATAACGAAAGTGATTTGTTTTATGTTTGAAGTTATTAAAATGATAATAACTTACGTCGTCTAATATTTGGAAGAGAGGCACAAAGCACAGGTAATGGAATACACCCTAATTCCTATAAACCAGGTTTATCACAAAGCGAAACGACAATCAACTGCTGCCCAAGAGGCAATATTGCTCCACGGACTCCATTAACAACATCAAAAAATATATTAATGTTACAAACATAAAGGTGGTAAGAACATGAACCTTGATTCCTGCCATCTCACCAGGCATTTCATCCACAACGGTAACTCCAAAGCCTCGATGCTCAGCCCACTTTTTATACATCTGCATGACCATTGAAGCCCAGTCCATGCTCTCGGTACCACCAGCTCCGGCTTGAACCTATAATTAGTTAAAAAAGATTGTTTTCACCAAAATGATTCAAGCGCAATCATATCCTGATAATCATACCACTAAAACAGGCTATATAATCCATTAAGAAATGACAAACAATTACACATTTTTACAGGGGATAAAAAATCAGAAGCAACTCTCCATTGATATTTTAAAAGCACTCAAAAAGTGCTCATTCATAAAATTTACCTCTATGAAGCAAGAACAAGAATCATGCTCCCCAGCTAACAAAGCTTCAAGCTCTTTTTCCTTGATATTTCTTCTCATTGTAAGTAGAGCATTTTGTGATTCCTGTAATTAGGAGAATAATAAGTTAATTTGCAAGTAACTCATGCAGAAGAATCACAGTTTCAATATCTACATCATCCCCAAAACTAAAACGCCACCAAAAAAAATGTGAATAAAGATTACAACTGGAGAAGACAACACTTAAGGATAGTGTTATACGCCACTATCCAAAAGGCCAGCATTTCTAACTACATTTTCTTGTATTTAAATTATCATATAATTAATTTCTTTTCATTTAATTTAATTTCATTATATTAAATATAAATCTCTACACAATTAACTTTTTCCCCAACAAGCTTTAATCATGTAATTCAATTTAACTTTGATAAATGTGTATACTGTTAATGAGTCCAAATGAATTTAGGAATAATAATGAAACAATAGAAATGAGTTGTTTCCTGCCAAAAGTAGAAGCAATGTAAAACACTATAAATAGAACAGAAAGATACATGCCTAGAAAGAGAATAATTGAGGCCCCACCGATTCCAATTCTGCATCGTTCTCTTCCCGAGCAAGTTTTATCATTTCAATATGCTCAAGAAGTTCTTGCTCAAATGCATTAACCTCTTTCATTTTCCCCATAAGTGAACCGTGCTCACGGCTTATCTTCCCAGCATGTACTGGATCATTCCATAGGTCTGGCTTACTTAGCTGATCAGATAATGTCTCCAACTTAGGTATTAACTTTTTCCACTGCCACCAAATAAGGATGAAAATAATCAAATTTAATTGTTAACACCACAATAAACTGAAAACTCAATAGTTTAAAACCATCAAAAATGCTACTTGTACATATGTTTTGTACAGATGGGTTTACGGGTGCTGAGATGGCAGCATCTCATTGGCTGATTTAACTTTGTTTTTTAACTAAAATGCAATGAACTCTTGCCACCTGGCATTCTGTAAATTAGGCTGTAAAAACAGCCTGTACGTGTAGCATTTCTCTAAAACCATTCACATGTCTGGACATTAATAATACAAGTTTCTCTCAAAACAGTCATGTTCATTATTCTGCCACCGGAATGACCATATAACTGAAAACTCTCTCTCAAATATACAGTTATATTTCAAATCCAAAACCATCCCTAGAATGCAAACAGTGAACTTTGCTTGATTCTTTGCAATCATTGCATTTGAAACATCCAATCTGGCAACGAACCAAAAACAAATTGTTGCATTTGAAACATCCAATCTGGCAACTAACCAAAAACAAATTGTTGCATTTGAAACATCCAGACAATTGGACAAATAATCTAAACACAGAACATTAGTAAGATTCAGTCCAAATCATCATAGTGTCAATGAACCTAGTCTCATTCAGATTAAGAGAGAATGATAAACCAAATAACATATGGAAACATCCTGTGGATGTGTTGCAGTACCCTCAGGCGTTTCTTGATAAGATTAATTGACTGAGCGATGGCAGAGGCATGGCTCTTCCAATCACTCTCATTCTCATCATATATGTTCCAACCATTAGCAATTATACCCTCCACCGTGAGCCCATCAGAAGTGGATTTCTCAACTGCAGCCTGCGAACTCAATAAACGCGCAGAAACACATGGGATATTCAAATTTTCACGCAAAAATGAAGAAAAACAATTAATTTTACTGCACGAAAAGACATGCCCAGATGCTAGAATTGACTTATTATAAATTGGAGTGGGAGAATTTCGATGGCGGGGTTCAGAGAGAGATGAGTAGAAACTGGTATATAAGTGAATTTTGAGACTGGGATTATTGAATATAAGTGATGATTTCTGGTTTCGCAATCTTTTTAGTATTATAAACGACATTCTCTGATACAATGCGGTGAGATTGATCATGAATTACAAGGGGAAATCCCCCAGATTTGCAGAAAGGGTTCAAGGCAGATACAATTAGGGAAGAATAAAACGACGGCGTAGTTCGAAGATTATGGCTAAATTACACTATGGTGCTTCGAGTTAAAGATGTTTCTACATTTGCCTCCTTCATTTTTCTAATTTTTTAGATTACATAATTTAGTTCGACGAACTTTTAGAAATCTTTACCATTATATTATCATGTTTACTCTTTCCATTGAACTATATTTTTAGTTATTCGTTAGAGCAATTAAAATCTCGAACCTTTTCCCAAGCAAACCAACTTATAAAAAGGAAGGCAAGTAAAATAGCAATCGTCAATTGGTTGAGCGTCATAAAAGCATTCTTTGAATTTTACATAAAACTTTTGCGAAACATAATATACATTTTTGACACAAAAATCCTCTAAGGTCCCTATTGTTTTTATCTGTATCGCCCTATTATCTCAACCTTTTAAAATTGTAAGCACGATATCCCAATTCAGCGACAATTATCTATTTAGACGATAAAAGGAAATGTAGTAGGCACATAATAAATTACCGATTGATATAATTGTCTGAAAGTCATTTTTCTCCACTTTGAATACTGCTAAAGTGGGTAATCCACATTTTGCTATATATGAATGCAGAGCGAATAATGCTATTTGTACATAATTGGTTACATAATGATTCACATACAGATGAGTTGCTGAATTTTTTTCTTTTTTATTTGATCGAAGAAGAAATTCTCACATAATCATATATTATCACATCATATGTAGATAAACAATTATAACTTATTATATACACAGAGCACAACCGATGCAGAATATATTTCTAAGGTTCATATCTGTCAAAGATGTCTTCAAAGTGGATGGAAGTTATTTGTAAACGATTGAGCCTATTGTCATTTATCACGTGCCTATCACGTGATCTTTTGTCGTATAAAAGAAAGAAAAAGTTCTATCGAGTTGGATACTACGTGAACAATTCTATCCCATCCGATTAGGACAAAGAATTTATTTGAAAAAAAAAAAAGGAAAAAAAGAGAAGAGGGGGACTTTGGATGGCTTCCACATTAAGCATTTTTATAGTGGCATTCAGATAAAGGGATTGCAGGCCAGCTTGTTTTTATCATATTGTTGGCCTACCCTTACCTACCAACATTATGTTTGTTACTTATTTGCCTTCATAAATCATTATATTAATATTGTCGCGTGCTAAACCTACCTAGGAATAAATTAGGGTGAAGAAAATGCTCGAAGAAAAAGACATGCGACGTTGAACGGAATCTTCATACGTGCAATCAAAGTGTGATCCTCGATTAGCATTGCATTTAGCATTTCTATAACCCTATCAATTCTTGCGAGAATATAAAGATTGTTGGGAATATCGAAGTTGTGCTTCGGTGATTTTGTCAATCAAATGATTCCGTCCAAATTTGTTAGATAATAGAAGATGTGAAGTTGATTATTATAAAGATTAGATTTAATGATTTACTTTGTCATGTCAACATTCATACATTTTTTTCAATTTGAAAAGTTAACTATTTAACAAAGTGATTTAATCAAAAGAAAGTATAAATTAAGTTGGTTAATCGTAAAAAAAATTATAATTCAGTGGCCTCTACTTGAGTATCATTATTCTAAAACTTATTTTTCTTCAAATTCATTATTAATGGTACATTCTCACAATAATCCAAAATATATATATATTTTTTACTTTTTTTTTTATCACATTTTCGTCAAAAAATCACTACAACATTTATTATCCTAAAAAAAATGAGGCTCAAACAGCGATTAAAATATAGGTAGTGGTGAATTTATTATTATTATTGTTATTTTTTGTCATTAAACATTTGTTTAAAACTTGTTTGGGTTTCCATTCAACTCGAGTTCTCGTGAACATCTGAAGCGTGTATTTGTTATGATTTAGCTTCAAAATTATCGAAAAAAATTACATCACTTGAAAAGGGAACAATCGAAAATATTTAAAAAATAGAAACAAATGGAATAACAGGTTTGTGTAACTAAACAATTGATCCCTTGTTTGAGTCTCATTTTGAGAGGAAAAAAAATCATTTTTGAATAGTAATTTTTGTAGAATGTGTGATTAAGAACTAAGAAAAAGTTTTCAATTTATGTATAATATTATTTTATTGAAAAATATGTGGTTACAAATGAATTTTGAAAAAACGAATTTTTTTTGAATTAAAAAAAAAAAACGAAACTCAAACAAACCCTAAAAATGGCCACTACCTTAAAAATTCAATAAAATTAAATAATTTACAAATGTTATAATAATTTCACAACGAATATTAATTATGTATTTCGCATGAGAATCAAAGTAAGAAAAATCAGTATTGTCCCTTTATTTTCTTCCACTTCCTTTGTAGTGATGTACGGATGTCAACACACCATTTAACTTTTGTTGAACATGTGATCCAAATTTTGGCATTGATTCATATTTTTGTTGAAAAAGTAATTAAAGAGAAATCAATGTTGGCAATTGAAGGTTTAGAACAATAACTAGGTGCCATTAATTGGGTGCCTAGGGGTCAAAAAAGGGATTTTGGGACTAAAACTCAGCGCTTGAACGCCATTGACAATATTAGGTTGCCGCTCATTTGGCATCAGTTACCTCTCGAGCGCCTAGCGTGAGGCTACTGCTCGAACAATAGCTTTATTTGGAAAAGTTTTGTTTCCATTTTTTGGGTACGTTTTTTATACTCTTTTCATTTAAAACATATTCTTTTGAGTTCCATATACTTCACGAAATTCTCGACTGAAAAATTCGGTCAAAAATCGCTTAAATTCGAAAAATACTGAAAAAGATTACGACCCATCACTCGAGCTAAGCTTTAGCGACAAGAGGGCGAAGTCTTCCCTGCTCCAATTTTGCTCCTCTTGCTCGAGTGGGAGTTGAGCGATCGTCCAGCGTCGTCAATCCGTCATTTTTTCCTTCTGGATCATATTTTGACATTTTCAAACCCAATACTCCAAAATACGAAACCCGAGACACAATTTGGACAAAATTTAAGTCACAAAATCCAACAATCTCCACATTGACACAAATTTCGATGCAACGAACGAAGCTCCAAAATTTCTCCACCTGAAAAAATAAGTCTGACTACAGCGAAACACAATGAACTCTTTAACCTGAACCAAACCTTTCCACCACTCAAAAATATTCTTATATCCGAACACGGATACAAATAAACCCAACCCCCAGATTCACTAAATTCACAATGAATTCAAAATTTACCAAACAGGGTCGAAGCACACCTTGTAGCAGAATCACCACTAAATGCTTTAACTGAAGGCCCCTGGCTAGAATCGTCACCTTCAACAACTCCAAAATCATGCTCATCCAGATCAACATCCCCGTACCTATTTCCAATGGATCTTTCCCTAGCCGTTGAATACAATGGAACCGCAGACTGTGGTGGCAAAGCGGAATTACCCATATCTCTAAAACTCGATAGAGTAGTATTTTCCAATATATACCAAAATCCAACTCCCAACGGTACTGTACCAAATTGTATATCCACCATGGTACCAAACCTGTGCTAATGTTTCTTTACTGATTCTGCCAGATCTTGCAAGATGTATAACTGAGACCTTCTCCGCCCTTCCAATACAACACGGACACCCTTACACACATTCAAGACTCCACATGCACCAAAGAATGTGTACCCTCTCGATTTTAGGGTACTCAGCGAGATGATGTTCTTTTTCAAGTCTGGAAAATGTCGAACTTGGCCAAGTGTTCTGGTTGTTCCATCCACCAACTTCAATCTGACTATTCCAATACCAATTATTCGACAAGATTCGTCGTTTCCCATAACAATAGCACCTTGCGTCATTGTTTTATATGATTCAAACAAACTCCTATTGAGACTTATATGAAACACACGAACTGTATCCAAAATTCACTCCTCGCCGGCTTGGAATCCACTTCAGAAATAGTCAAAAGTTCTCCATCACTTACAAAGTTCTCTGCGATGTCTGCTTCACATGAAGTCTCTTTGTCTCCCACGATTTGCAGCTGAATTACCCTTACCATCCAGCTNGGTGCAACGAACGAAATTTCAAAATTTCTCCACCTGAAAAAATAAGTCCGACTGCAGCGAAACACAGTGAACTCTTCAATCTGAACTAAACCTCTCCAACACTCAAAAATATTCTTCATCTTCCACAATATCCAAACACAGATACAAATGAACTGAACCCCCATATTCACAGAATTCACAATGAATTCAAACTTTACCAAACATGGTCGAAGCACACCCTGTAGCAGAATCACCACTAAATGCTTTAACTGAAGGCCCCTAACTAGACTTGTCACCTTCAACAACTCCAAAAGTATGCTAATCCATATCAGCATCCCCGTACCTATTTCCAATGGATCTCTCCCTAGTCGTTGAATACAATTGAACCGCGGATCGTGGTGGCAAATCAGAATTACCCATATCCCCCAAACTCGATAGAATAGTATTCTCCAAAATATACCCAGATCCAACTCCCAATGGTATTGTACCAAATTGTATATCCACCACGGTACCAAACTTGTGCTGATGTTTCTTCACTGATTCTGCCTGACCTTGCAAGATGTATAATTGGAACTTTCTCCGCCACTCCAATACAATACGGACACCCTTACGTACCTTCAAGACTCCACTTGCACCAGAGAAGTACCTTCTCGAATCCAAGGTACTCAACGAGATGATATTCTTCTTCAAGTCTAGAACATGTCGAACCTGGCCAAGTGTTTTGATTGTTCCATCCACCAACTTCAATATGACTTTCCAATACCACATACCCGACAAGATTTGTTGTTTCCTATAACAACGGCACCCTGCGTCACCGTTTCATATGATTCAAGCAAATTTCGATTGCGACTCACATGAAACACAAAGCTGTATCCAAAATTCACTCCTCGTCGGCTTGGATTTCACGTCAGAAATAGTCAGAAGATCTCCATCACTTACAAAATTATCTGCGATGTCAGCTTCACCTGAAGTCTCTGATTGCCTTCCACGATTTGCAGCTGAATTACCCTTACCCTGCAACTTCTCGCAATCCCTCTTGATGTGTCCCTTCTTCTTGCAGTAATAGTAGACCCTATTGTTGAAATCCACCATCGACTTGCCCCTTCGCCAATCACCACTAACCACAAGAGCTTCATCACCTCTGGAACCAATTCCAACCAGATGCTTCAGCTTCTCTTTTGAGAATAAAGCATCATATGCTTCTTCAATGGCGAGTGTGTCACGACCGTATAGAATCGTGTTCCTAAACGACGAAAATGAACTAGGCAGCTAGCACAACAGGATTAAAGTCAAGTCCTTTTCATCATATTTTACCTCTAACATCCCCAAATCAGCGACAATCTCCTTAAACACAGCCAGATGATCTTCTAGTGATCCACTTTCTATCATGCGATGAGAATAAAGCATCTGCTTCAGATGCAATTTGCTGATCAGAATTTTGGTCATGCACAATTGCTCTAGTTTCAACCACAATGCAGCTGTTGTATTCTCCTTCAAGACGTCATGAAGAATGTTGTTAGATAGATGGAGATGAATTTGCGAAAGTGCCTTTCGATCCTTCCGTTACTTCTCCTCCGTTGTCCAAGTTATGAGCATTTTATCAAATCCCAACAAAATATCATCCAAATTTATCTACGCTAATATAGCTCTCATCTTCAATTGCCACAACGAAAATCTTGTACTGCGATCCAACAGCGGAATATCATACTTTATGGTAGCCATCGATAACAAAAAACCTCGAACGAATCAAATCCCTGCTCTGCGGAACTGAACCTTAGCTCTGATACCACTTGTTAAGAATTTGAGGATGTGATATGGCGCGATATGAAGTATAGACCACACAAAGAAAAACAAGATTAAAAAAAAGTAAATAAGAAGAAGAGAATTGGTAGAGGAACTGAATACTTTATTAATAACCAACGGAGAAAAAATATAATTATGCAACTAAAGGTCTAATAAACTGAATGAAGAGTCTAATATTTATAGGAGAACCGTCTAAAACTCTAAAACAAGGAAACTAGGTCAAAAATCTCGTAAAATCCAAAAAATACGGAAAAAGATTACGGCCCATCGCTGGAGCTAAGCTCGAGCGACAAGCTGGCGACGGGCTGTCGATCGAGCGACAAGCAGACGAAGTCTTTCTTGCTCCAATTTTTCTCATCTCGCTCGAGCGGGAGTCGAGCGATCATCCAGCGCCGTCAATTCGTCCTTTTTTCCTTCTGAACCCTATTTTGACATCTTCAAATCCAATACTCCAAAACGTGAAACCCTAGACCCAATTTGGATCAAATTTGAGTCACAAAACCCAACAATTTCGTTTAGAAGCACGATAATATATAGTGATAATACTTTAATCGTTGAAAAAGTGTATTATGGTTTGTTTTCAAAGAAGAAGATGAAATATCTTGTTGGATTCGATGCTCAAGATAAAAGCCTTGTTGTTCATGGTAGTTATGAGAGGGACAATTCGAAATCTAATTTCAGTAATAAAATTTGTAACTATTGCAAGAAGAATGAGTACATAAAGAAAGATTGCTATAAGTTGTAGAATAAAGAAAAATTGACTGCAAATCAAAAGGGAAATCAACTAGATACTTTAGGAAAAGCAGACATTGTAGAAAATTGCTATAGTGACGGAGAGTTTTTGTTTATTTTTTACGGCAACTCCAAACTAGATGAGAATTGGATTCTTGATACAATTTGCACTTTTCATATATATCCCATCGGGATTCATTTTTAACATATGAAGAAGTTTTGAAAGGTGTCGTGGTTATGAGAAACAATACACCTTGCAGGGTAGCGATATTGGAAGGGTTAGACTTAAGATTTTGGATGGAAGGTTTGAACACTTGATGAATTGAGACATGTTCTAGGTTTGAAGAGAAATCTCACATCCTTAAATACTTTTGATTCAAATGGGTACAAGTTCACCGATGAAGGTCTCTAAAGGTTTATAAAAGTGCCCGTGTTGTGCCAGAGGGGCAACGAAGATTTCAGTTGTATGTCTTGAAAAGTTGTGCAGAATCTTTGAAGATCAATCAGTAGAGATTTGGTACTTTGGTGTATTCAATTTGGTACAATATCGTTGGAGTTTTGGTTTGGGATCCATGTTGAAGAATAAAGCTCAGTCGAGTTTAGAAGTTATAGGTATGCCGCTTTGCCGCCGTCACCAGCGGTACCATCGTATTCAATTCCTGGAGACAGATCTAAAAGAGATATTAGGACTCTACATAGTTACGAGGAAGTTGATTTGGTTACTTATGCTTTAACTGTGGTTAAAGGTTTGAGTATAGCAAAAACATTTCTACAGAAGCAATTTATTGTGTTGATTCTATTGTAGGATAACTTTTTGCCCTATTTGGTAATTTGTGAATTATTTTTGAATTTGTTGCTCGTGGTGATAATTCGAGTAATTTTGGTACTTGAGGAAATTTTGCTGAATAATGCTTTGATTGAGTTTGTTCTGTTGGATTTTTTTTGAGTTATTGATTTATTCATTGTAGTGAAATTTGTTTCTAGGTGGAGAATTTTTTAAGCTTCGTTCATTGCATTGGAATTCATCTTAAGATGGAGATTTGTTGAAATATGTTACCCAAATTTCGACGTTGGTTTGCGTTTCGTTTGAAAAAAAAGTTAAAGTGGGATCAAAATTGGCAATTAGAAGTTTGGAGTAGCAACTTGGCGCTTTGGCATCCTAACAGAGCACCAAGAAACAAATTTTGAGACCAAAACTTGATACTTCAGTGCCATTGACAGCGCTGAGCTCAGCTCGCTTGGCGCAAGGTTACTGCTCGCGCACTGCTGGAGCGTCAGCCTTATTTAGAAAAGTTTTAGTTTCTTTTTCGGGCTCAATTTGATCTTTTTTCCATCTAAAATATATTATTTTAGGTCATATATACTCCACTAAATTCTTGACTTTCATATGACTTCGTGTGGATTTTAGAGAGTTATACAGTATTGTAAATACAATATTATTGTATTTTTTTCCATATTAATAAATTCTCTATTCCTCTACTACTTGTTCTTGTATTTTTCTAATATTGTGATTATTACTTCATATTATGCTATATAATCTATGCATTAATTTCTAACAAGTGGTATTAGATCATACTTAATTCTTGTTAGTTTGTTAATAATTTTCATAATGTTCCTCATTACGAAGTAGTACCTACTCTAAAGTATTGATCGTCTTTAACCTTTGCCAAACCCGACATCCAGTTTATTAAAATAATCAATAATTGTCCACGCCATTTTTCAAGCAATCCTGTCCATGCACGAAAATTGTTCTTCAAATCTACTCACATGAAAAATGAAACCAAAAAGCCAAGGCTAAACTCGTCATTTTGTACCAACGACTACAGTGCAAGTCGTTACCCATTTCCGGACTCTCCGATTCGTGTAATTGCCCAGTCACAATCCGCCACGTGGAATCCATGACAATGAAATTCTACGTGTCAGTTTCTTATTCGAGCATGTCATCAACTTGTCCACGACAGTACTAGATCCAAACCAAGCGTAAATCTCAAAGAACGATCCATCTATATATACAGAGCTCTCTCACTATCACAAAACCATTCATGGCGATGCTGCAGAGAAGGTTACAGATGTTAAACCCTAATTTTCTCTCCCTAGTTCTTACTCTGTCTCTTCTTGTCGCGATTTCATCTGCGGGGGTCATCTTCGAAGAGCGCTTCGAAGGTACTATTCTCTCTAATTTAAGATCAATCTAATTTGGACTTCATTTTCTACAGTTCCACGAATTTTCTGTATTAGGTTAACTTAGGTTGCAATTTCGGATTTAATTTGTTAATGATCGAAGTTTGATTGAAGGATTGGATATGAGGTTTAAATATATAAATTAATACGTTTTTGAATAGATCTGTGATATTTTTCATGAAATCGCTCATTTTATAACTTTTTGTCTGATTATGAAAATGCTGAGTTAATACATACGAAGTGTCCAATCGATTTCAATGTACGAACGGCGGTGTGACTGAATGTTATGGATAACTTGTTAAAAATATACTCCCTAGGTTTACTTTTCTTGTCCCAATTATATACTCTTATTTGTTTATTGAGAATATTTTATTTTGTTCGTTTACTAATATACACTTATTTTTTCGCTACTTTCAATAATAATTTACTATTCATTAATAATTAAACGAAGGTAAAATAGAAAAGTTTTTGACAAAAATTATTTTTTCAATAACATTAAATAATATTTCTTAATCCGTGTGAAAAACAAAACAAATACTATTATATTGGAAGATTAATTTTGACCTGGTCTAGATTTCAGTGCCTAAGCTTTTTTGGTCTTTTCAATAAATGTTAAATGTATGTAATATGCAGATAATCAGAATCTATGATGCATGGAAACTTTTAAAATGCAAAGTTTTCGGAAACTCTCTAGAGTTATATCGATAACTCAAAAATATTAAACGAGATTTGGAAACTTTGTGGACACTTTATGGTAACTTTTTATGAAACTTTGTTAGTAAAAATTCAGAAATTTTACCAACACAAAAACCTTAATCATGGACTATTAACTAAAAATTCTTCAAAATATGGGCTTGAATTATTACACTAGAAGAATTATAATGCTAATTTTAACATAAACATTGATTTTCGAATTCTAGTGTCAGCCGTCCTTGGTAGATAAGTTATGTGTGACTGCCCATCAAATATCATTTAAGATGACAATGATTATAATGTTAAAATTTTAGTTAGATAAGATTGATTACGGTAATTTTATTATTTAATTTATATTAAATAGTTTGTTGAAGATAAATACTGAATGTATGAAAACAAATTAATAATATTTACATAACATTCCAGCGACGTTTTGTGTCTTTACTTTTTTCAGAAATAACATTTCCACATGGTGTGTTGTGTCGTATTTCGTTTAACATTTCCATTTCCATGCAACCTAGATCAGAATTGGTTTACTGCTGGAGTTCAATTCGATCTTTTAGAACTTAAATTTGCTAGGAGAAAATCTTGCTGCAATTTATGTCTGTGTATGTGATTGTATTTGTGGATCCATATTTAACCCATGCACATTGTGCGCTGAGATACTGTTGTTCATAAGTGGGGGTTGGGTTGTGGGTCGCAAGCTTTGTTTATTTTTATTCAGTGTAAAAGGTTGAGATTTCTGTATTGGGGATGTCACATTTTCCTCTTTGGAACAAAGGTGCTTTGTGTATTATTCTAAATAATTACCGTATCAAAAGTAAAAAAAAAAGTAAATAAGTGCATGTTTCCATCTTTTACGAAATGAAAATTTTTAAATGTGGTTTTCATTATTTGTGTTACTTATATATTTTGCTATGTGAGTTCTAAAGATGGATGGGAGAATCGATGGGTCAAATCTGACTGGAAGAAAGATGAGAACATGGCTGGAGAGTGGAATTTCACCTCTGGCAAATGGAATGGAGACGCTAACAACAAAGGTATTAATGCCAACATGTGATATGCATGTGCAACATATAAGTATGTACATATGTACTTAAATAAAACATTCAAATGGTACCAATTTCTATGTCTATAATGCAGGCATCCAGACCAGTGAAGACTACAGGTTCTATGCCATATCTGCTGAGTTTCCTGAATTCAGCAACAAGGATAAAACCTTAGTATTTCAATTCTCCGTCAAACATGAGCAGAAGCTCGACTGTGGTGGTGGATACATGAAATTGCTCAGTGGTGAAGTGGATCAGAAGAAATTTGGTGGTGACACTCCATACAGGTTATGCGTATAAACCATTTCCTTCTGGAAAATTTTCTATTGTAGTCTTATATCCCTGCTTAAGTTGCTGATTTGTTGTATTATATGGTTGTCTACAGCATCATGTTTGGACCAGATATTTGTGGTTACAGCACCAAGAAAGTCCACGCAATTCTAACATACAATGATACAAATCATCTGATCAAGAAAGAAGTCCCATGTGAGACTGACCAACTAACTCATGTCTATACTTTTGTCCTTCGGCCTGATGCTACTTACAGCATCCTCATAGACAATGTGGAGAAGCAGTCTGGTAGCTTGTACTCGGATTGGGATCTTCTCCCACCAAAGCAGATTAAGGATCCCGAGGCAAAGAAGGTAATTCATGTGCATTTATACAAGAAATTCATTTCAATTCATGTATAACTGTTAGCTAGTTATTTTTAACAATATAACATGTGCATGTTGATTACAGCCCGAAGATTGGGATGATAAGGAATACATTCCTGACCCTGAAGACAAGAAGCCAGAGGTAAACTAACTAAAATTTTTATCCTCTGATTATTTTTAAATGAAAAATATTATACAAGGCCGCGTTATATTCATTTGATAACTAATTCATATATCTTCTCTTTCTGAAGGGTTATGATGATATCCCAAAGGAGATTCCAGATTCTGATGCCAAAAAGGTAGTCATAGCAATTTATTTATTTATTTTTTCAATCCCATGTATCAAAGTCCACTGATCTATAATACTCACCCAAGTAAGATTTTTTGCTACTGCAGCCTGAGGACTGGGATGATGAGGAGGATGGTGAGTGGACTGCGCCAACCATTCCCAACCCTGAGTATAAGGGCCCATGGAAGCCAAAGGTTTGTTGACTCTAAATTTTGGTTCAGTGACGTTAATGAAATCGACAGCTTGCAACTAACTTTGGCCTTTCATCAGAAAATCAAGAACCCCAACTACAAAGGCAAATGGAAGGCACCAATGATTGATAACCCCGGTAGGTAGTTTCTCTTTTCAGCATTTTCTTGCATCACTTTAGCACCATGAAGTATTAAATGTTACCAAATTTAAATGTTGTTATTACAGACTTCAAAGATGACCCAGATCTCTATGTTTACCCGAAGTTGAAGTATGTAGGAGTTGAGTTGTGGCAGGTAAAAGAAATATCTCGTCTTTGGGATATGATTTTGTTTCAATTAACAACTTACAATTAGCTGAGCGTTGTATACATTTTAAAGGTGAAATCTGGAACACTGTTCGACAATGTCTTGGTATGTGATGATCCTGAGTATGCTAAGCAGCTAGCCGAAGAGACATGGGGCAAGCAAAAAGATGTATGTGGAATATGATTCTGAAAGCTGCTTCTCTTCCACCTATTCTCAAAACCCCCTGTTCCCTTTTCAAACAATTATCTGCTTATTAACACGCAAATGATATTGATTCTGCAGGCTGAGAAGGCTGCATTTGATGAGGCGGAAAAGAAGAGAGAGGAGGAGGTACCGTTTTAACTTATTATGATTGAATTTTCTGTTGTTGAGTCGAATTAACTCTACTTTTCCACTAAATTCTTATCCAAATACCCCACTGGCCACTACAGTAGTTGTTATGTAAACAGTCTTGTTCATTGTATATTCATTGTGGAAGAATTCTGCCTCACATGAATCTTATGGGTTTTTGTTTTTTTATCAAATTCAGGAATCAAAGGAGGATCCAGTTGATTCCGATGTGAGTCCTCAAATCTTTCGTTCTTTCATTTTTTTGTTCAAAGACTAGAGCGTATATAATTTTCATTTATTTTTCCCTTGCGTCCTGATCTGGCTGCCCTTTCCTTTTCCAGGCTGAGGATGGAGATGATGATGCTGATGATGCAGAAGGCAACGATACCGATGACGACTCCAAATCAGACTCAACGGACGATGAAGCCACCTCAGTGGATCATGATGAACATGTAAGAGGATCTTCAGTTTTGTCACTTATATATCATTGATCACATTTTGCTTTTTGCTAATTTCACTTGTGCTTCTTTTTCTGCAGGATGAACTATAAGGTGCGCATATAAGGTTATTTTCTGCCCACAGCAGGGAGTTGCTCGGGCAGTTAGCACTCTTAAGAGTTTTTCAATTTCTACTTATATTTTTTGGCTGTAGCTTTTTGTTTTAGGGAAAAGAAAGGCTGCATGAAATATTTGTAGCTTAATTGCTTTGATTTCTCGTGACTCAGACATTAGATCTAAATGAGAAACATGTTTCGTTGTTTTAGAGAGATGAAATAGTTAAGAGTATATGAAGCTACTCCATTGTTGTGATTTTATTTTAATTTTATGACAATTTTTAACCTGCACAAAAGCACTGCCATGGAGTATAGGCAGAGTAGCGGTTCGTCCAAGTCTGATTATGTTTTGGCACAAGCAAGAGTGACAATTTTATATAGGGGCTTATTAAAAAATTTATTAAAAAATTGATTTTAATTATCACCAAATAGGGGCTTAATATTGTTTAATATTACTTATCTACCTTATCATGAGTTAGATACTCAATTATGCAATGGGGTTTAATCTAGGATGAGAGTTTTTTTCTTTATTAAAAGATGGGATTTTATATATCTTGATCAGTTTTATTAATTTAGTTTCCATGTCAAGTATTGTCTAACAAATCTATAATAGAGCCTTCACCATTTTCATCTTGTATTGTCTAATAAAATCTATAATAAAGTCTTCACCATTTTCATCCTCTTCCTCTGTGGCGAGTGATTGAGAAACAAGCTTATGAAACGTGGTAGTTTCAAAAATCTGCACTAAGCTTACCAGTTTCCTGGAATATTGAGATTATTAAATCTTATTCAAATTAATTTTCATAGTAATATCGAGATTAAAACATTTAATAATGAGATCAATGGAGCATACTGTTGACTTGTTCTCAGTTGTATTTAACAGATTATATCAAGGTAGCTGCATCACTATCAAATGATCAGCTATTGCAGTATCGCCATTGCACACCAACTAAAGCCAGCTCTTAGTTAGATTAGTTGGTTAAGTCCACGTGTCCATCTTGTATTGACTTGTACAGTTAGAGTTAGTTTGTTGGTCTCATTTTCCTATTTATATCACAATGCAGTGTAATGTACTCTCACTTTTTGATTGAATACGATTGAGCTCGTTTTCCTCTTCAATTGTTCAATATGGTATCAGAGCACTTTGTGCTTCTTTTGTGTGCCTTTTTACATTTCAATTGAATACTCTAAATCTCCGATCTCTCCGATCAAATCTCTTATGATTCGTTATGGCATCAACAACCGATGCACCAAATCAAAATAATTCCCCTTCATCGGTGAGCAATTCCGCCATTGATAATGGATACCCTACTACATTCATCATTCTGATAACCTAGGGCTTGTGCTTGTGTCACAGCCTTTAACTGGTGACAATTCTGCTTCATAAAATCGAACTATGGTGATCGTTCTATCCGTGAAAAAAAGCTCGGTTTCATTGATGGATCATTATCCAAACTTGATGACAATAATGATCTACTTAACAATTGGATTCGTAGCAACAACATACTCATTTCATGTATACTCTAACTCTATCTGTAAAGAAATTTCTGCTAGTGTTATTTATTCCGAATCTGCACATGATATATGGATTGATTTGAATGAGCGATTTCAGTAGAGGAATGGACCTCATATATTCCAATTAAGGCGTTAGTTGATGAATCTTACTCAAAGACAATCATCTGTTAGTGTCTATTTTACCAAATTGAAAACAATTTGGAAAGAACTCAACAACTATAGACCAATATGTTCTTGTGGAAAGCGTGTTTGTGGTGGCACTAAGAAGCTTGTAGAACACTACCAGGTGGAATAAATGATACTTTTGCTAAAGTCAGGGGACAATTGTTACTTATGGATCCCGTACTCCCATCAACAAGGTGTCCTCCGTTGTTTCTCTAGAAAAACATCAAAGGAATGTTAATATCAATACTAGTACTTCTAGCACTGGAGACTAATATGAATACGAGTACTTCTAGCACTGGAGACTCTATGACATTTTATGCTTAAACTGATTCTAAGAAAGCCAACACAGGCATTTATTTAATAAGTTTCAAAGGAAAAGCCTATGTGCACTTACTGTGGACATGCATGTCATTTGTTAGATAAGTGTTGCAAATTGCATGGTTATCCGCTTGGTTATGAGACAAAGCAAAAATTTATTTTTACTAATCAACCAGGTGCTACTAGTAATTAATCGAATTATGTTGATGCTAATCTGGTTGTTTCTGAGTCTATTTTAGAGTAAGCACACGGTAATGCAGGAGACTTCATTCAAACTTTGAATCCCGCTCAATACGAGCAATTGATGAGCATGTTGAGTAGTCATTTGACTTCAGCAAAGATTGACACATGAATTGATGAACACTCTAATCCTGTGTGAGGTACATGCTTCTCTATTTCTCTTAATCCATAGCTCAATTTACCTAAACATTGGGTGGTGGATTCAGGAGCAACCAGCCATATTTGCTTCAACCAATCAACCTTTCATACTATGAAATCAGTTAAGAATGCTTATGTTACATTGCTAAATCATGTGAGAATTCTTGTAAAGTTAATTGGGAATGTGAAAATTGGCCATAATATGATATTTGAAGATGTATTATATGTGCCACAATTTAAATTCAACCCGATGCTAATTAACTCCTTAACTAAGGATTCTTGCATTGATGTCAGATTTTTCAGTAACTTATGTATTATTTAGGATATGCACAACCAGAAGATAATTGGCAAGGGTAAAAGAACTGCTGGTTTATACATAATGAATGATTCCTCATCTGGTTCAGCATAAGTAAATAGTTGCAACAATTATATTGATAATGTACGTGTTTCTATTTCTTCAACTGTAAATAATGTGAATCCTCATACTTGGAATCATAGATTAGTCCACTTATCTTTTCAGAAGTTAGCTTTGTTAAAGGATCGGTTACATTTGAATAGTAATAAATACATAAACTACAAATCGGTTCCTTGTAATGTTTGTCCATTAGCTAAACAAAGAAGGCTATCCTTCATCTCAAATAATCAGTTGTTTGTTAGTGCATTTGATATAATGCATTGTGATACTTAGGGGCTATATTACATTCCAACTCACTTTGGCTACAAGTAATTCCTTTCTTTGGTGGATGATTACACATGTTTCACATGGGTGTACCTTATGAAACATAAATCAGATATAGCTACATCATTCCCAGATTCTTTAAGATGATTGAGACTCAATTTCATAGTCGTAAAAGAAGTTCAGATCAGATAATGCACCAGAGTTATAATTTATTGATTTCTTTCATTCTAAAGGAGTCATTCATCAATTTTCTTGTGTTGAAAGGCTTGAACAGAATTCAGTAGTTGAGGGAAAGCTCCAACATTGCTCAATGTTGCTAGAACCTTGTATCTTCAGGATCAGATTCCCATTCGATTTTGGGAAGAATGTATATTGATTGCTACATTCTTTATCAATAGAACTCCATCTTCCATTTTACAAAAAAAATCCCCATTCTACCTCCTGCACAACACTTCGGTAGACTACAACCACCTTAAAGTGTTTGGAAGTCTATGCTTTGCATCCACTCTACCTTGTCATCGATCAAAGTTCCATCCTAGAGCTAAAGCCCGTGTCTCTGTAGAATACCCTACAGGAATAAGAGGATACAAACTATATGATATCTTGTCTAAAACTTTCTTTAGCTCCAGGAATGTTATTTTTCATGAACATATATTTCCCTTCGAGTCTATCCCTCATTATTCTGAAACAATTGACTCTTTTCTGGATATTGTGATACCTATATCTACTTCTAATATACCTACTTCACTTCACATTCCAGAATCCTGTTGTACTAATTGAGGCTGTAAACAGTACAGCTGAGTTGCAGCCTAACTTACCTCCCATCACTGATCATTCTTATATGTTTAATACTCTTAGAAGATCTTCTAGAGTTAGCAATCCTCCATATCTTAGAGACTTTCACTGTAATCTCTTAACCAACACTAAGTAGTCTCATAATGTTTCATCCTATCCCTTATCAAAATATGTCCTTACAAAAAAAATTCTCTTTCTCACTGTCATTATCTCTTAAATGTGTCTTCTAACTACGAACCCCAATATTATCATCAAGCAGTTAAACATGATCATTGGAGGGATGCTATAGCATCTGAATTCAATGCTATGGAGATAAATAACACCTGGTTTGTTACAAAACTGCCTGATAGGAAACATTCTATAGGTTGCATGTGGATTTATAAAATAAAATATAAATCAGATGGTAGCATAAATAGATACAAGGCTTGCCGGTGGCTAAGGGATATACTCAACAAGAGGGATTGGATTTCGTTGAGACCTTCTCACCTGTTTCCAAACTTGTTACAGTCAAAGTTATTCTAGCAATAATTGACATTAATAATTGGAACATCACACAACTAGATGTCAACAATACTTTTCTCAATGGATGTTGTTAGGTTTTTAGTGTTGGCGATTCTGTGGACAAAATAACTAATTTGTAATATGTTGTAAAATTCAAGGACCTAGGGTGCAATTTGTATAAATTAGGTTTTGAGGTTTAGGGTTCGAACATGAAAATAGAAGAAACACAACGTCGTATTATCGCTGGCCTATTGCCTGAACACTGCTCGAACGACTAAAACAGAATGGATGTCGCTTGCTTGTCGCCCGGCTCTCGCTTGAGCGAGAGGCCGTCGCTTGCCTGTCGTCGAGCTTTAGTTCGAGCGATAGGTTGTTTCGAAAAATCCTAATTCGCGAGTTTAAACAGATTTTTTGGCCTATTCAACCTAATTTCCATCCCCTATAAATACCCAAGTCATTGGACGAATTTTGTGTATTTGTTCATTATATTACTTCCTCCTATCATCATTTGAAGATCCAAAATATTCTATATTGATTCTATCATTTGATTCTTGAGATCATACAACCACCTGCTGGGAAAAATAACAATGCCTTAAATCGAAACACCACATACTTTTTATTGGTCATAAGAATGTACTTTCTCAATTGGATTTCAGAAGTTTCTGGAGGTTGAGAGAGGTTGGACTACAAGCGCAGAAAGAAGAACAAGAATATGTGATTCCTAGATATTCACTTGGAAGAGACGTGTACAGAAGAACGTGAGACTCCTACAACAAATCTTAATAGAAGATTGTGAGTCAGTAAGTACAGCAGAACTTGAAAACTACATGAGGTAGATCGAGAGATCAAACAGGTTGGTTAGACTGTATCTACGGTAGTAGATTACAAGGCTGGAATGAGTAGCAAATCTTAGAGTTGCAGGGTTTACAACAACTAGTGCAACTAGTTGGGAATTGAGCTGTAACCTATATTGTCTATAGTGGAGGTAACTGACTTGGTCCCGAAGTTTTTCCCAGTTGGGTTTCTCCATCATCATATTGGTGTTCTTTATTTATTGCTTTCTATATTACAAACTGTGGTATTTAAATATAAGATAATTGAATTATATGCTTAATCATCTAGAAGCTATTAAAAAATGACTTGTTATTTTTAATAGATTAATTCCGCACGTAAGGTCAAATTTAGTTAGTAAACTACGCATTTTTTAATTGGTATCAGAGTCTAATTCGTATCCTGACCTTAGATTTCTAGATGAGCAATTCATTATATGTCCCGCCATATTTTGATGGTAGTAATTATGCGTATTGGAATGTGAGGATGAGAGATTTCCTAAAATCTATAGATGAGGAAATTTGGTGAAGTGTGGTTAATGGTTGGACTGTCCCTAGTTCTACGGTTATAATGAAGTTATCCCCACTACCATTGCTAATTTATATGCCCTATTTATGGGAGTATCCCCTAAAGAATTTAGGAGAATATCTATGTGTGAAGTTGCTAAAAAAGTTTGGGTGGAGAAAAGTGATCTGAATTTTTTTGAAATAGATCACAATGCTCTTAAAGGTAAGAGCATCTGTATACCTAACTGATTATGTATTTTTGGTGCATGTGTGTGCTTAATTGTTATGTGTTATTGATTTTTGTATGCATCACATTTATGTGTTTGTTTTTTTAGACTTTAGTTTCATGCATATGTATTTTAGTCATGCTTGCACTGGCACATGCAAATTTTGTTTTAATTCGTGTGTTTGATTTTTGTCTTATTTTGTATGTGGCGCATTCATTTTTTTTTAAAAAATTTTAAAAATTAAAAAAAAATGGGAATGGTAACCTTATTACAGCATATATGACATTCTTAAACTTGTATGTTGTGATCATGTATAGACATAATTGATAAACTGTAACATAGTTTCCATTACTTGCTTGGGTTGATATTGAGTAATTAGTATATGTGTCTTCATGTAGCATTTACACTGCACACACTATCTTATTGTAATGAGACTTAACTATGTGTGTGAGATTTGGGATGTCAATCACATGTTAGTAAGCTGACTTTGAATATGAATTGACCATATTTATTGGACGTAAACTTAAGGTTATCTCCGATAATAAAAAGCTTAATATCTTATATTTTTCTTCGAAACCTATTTGACTCTAGCAATTAAGCCTGCGAGATTTCTCATAACCGGTGCCCATGGTTAACTGATTTGGGTTAACTGCTTAAAGCTCATTACATGAGTCATTTTAGTCGCTTAATGGAGAAGAGTATGTACTTAAGATGTGAAAAATAATTATGGGCTTAAAATATTGAAATATGAGAAAATAAAATATGCTCAAAATCAGGGGAAGAAAATAAAATATCAATATAAAATGAGCTTTTATTTCAAGGTTCTAATGCGTTGTAAATAGTTTGACTTTCATAAGTATAGGAATGTACTTATTGATAGTGATGTTTAACATGTCATTTCTCACAAAATTAAGGTTTGAAGTCATACTCACAGAGGATTAGTAACACTTGACACACATGTGTAACTTATACAATTTACTCAATTCTGACTTAAATCGAGTAAGTGGGGAAGTTTACTACTTGTTAATTATGCTTGTGTATGTTATCAACTGGTTTTTGGACTGTCATATATTCATGTTTAAGATTGAATTTGAAATTGCTCCCTTAGTCATTTGTGATAAAAAGGGAGATAGAGTATTTACAAAGGGGGAGATTTTATGTCTAGGGATTGTTGAGGAGAGACATAGATACATTTTGCATACTGTATAAAAATTTGTTAAGAGTTTGCAGTAAGGGGGAGAATGTGCATTGCATATCATATGCATATCTGTTTGAGTTTTTGATCTTTTTGTAATACTAATATTTTTGTTGGTGTTTGGATTAACATTAGTGTTACGTCTCAATCTAACTATTTTTTGGTATCATGTGTTTAATTATTACATTTCATGCATCACGTGCTTTTACATTTGGTATTTGAGTTGTGGATTTTAGGAAACAGTTTTAACAAGAAATGCAAAGGACATCAGTTTGGTGAAGTTTGGGTAGTTTAGATTTTGTTTGTGTCTTCCTTGACTTATTGTATAGTTTTGTCACAGAATGTCAAATGGAGAGTTTGTTAAGTTTTTAGTGTTAGCGATTTCGTGGACAAAATCATTAATTTGTAATGTGTTGTAAAAGTCAAGGACCTAGTGTCAATTTATATAAATTGGGTTGTGAGGTTTAGGGTTCGAACATGAAAAAAAGAGAAACACGACGCCGCATTATCGCTGGCCTATCGCCTGGACACTACTCGAACGACTAAAACAAAATGTCGCCTGACTTTCACTCGTTGCCCAGCTCTCGCTCGAGCGAGAGGCGGTCACTCACCTGTCCCGAGCTTTAGCTCGAGTGAGAGCTTGTTTCAAAAAACTCTAATTCGCTATTTTAAACAGAATTTTTCGATCCATTCAACCTAATTCCCCTTTCCTATAAATACCCAAGCCATTTGACGAATTTTGTGTGGTTATTCATTGTATTACTTCTTCATATCATTCTTCGAAGATCCAAGATAATCTTACATTGATTCTATCATTTGATTCTTGAGATCATACAACCACCTGTTGGAAAAAAATCAATTCCTTAAACTGAAACACCACTTACTTCTTATTGGTCATAAGAATGTACTTTCTCAATTGGACTTTAGAAGTTTCTGGAGATTGAGAGAAGTTGGACTATAAGCGCAGAAAGAAGAACAAGAATATGTGATTCCTAGATATTCATTTGGAAGAGACGTGTGCAGAAGAACATGAGATTGCTACAGCAAATTTTGGTAGAAGATTGTGAGTCAGTACGTACAACAGAACTTGAAAACTACATGAGGTAGATCGAGAGATTTAACAGGTTGGTTAGACAGTATCTACGGTAGTAGATTACAAGGCTGGAATGATTAGCAAATCTTAGAATTGCAGGGTTTACAACAACTAGTGCAACTAGTTGGGAATTGAATTATAACCTACACTGTCTATAGTGGATGTGACTGGCTTGATCCCGGAGTTTTTCCCAATTGGATTTCTCCATCATCATATTGGTGTTCTTTATTTATTGCTTTCCATATTACAAACTGTGGTATTCAAACATAAGATACTTGAATTGTATGCTTAATCATCTAGAAACTATTAAAAAGTGACTTGTTGCTTTTAATAGATTAATTTTGCACTTAAGATAAAATTTAGTTAATAAACTACGCATTTTTCAGAGATCTTTTGAAGAAATATATATGGACTTACCCTTGGGCTACAAAAAACCATGATGGTTCTAGAATTCAAGGGGAGAATCTGGTCTATAGACTTCGTAAATCAATTTGTGGCTTTAAGCCAACATCATGGCAGTGGTTTTCTATATTCTCCAATGCTCTTATTGATCATGGTTTTAAGTAATAAATCTGATTATCCTTGTTCATCAAAGGTTCTGACAGTACTTTTGTTGCTCTTTTAGTCTATGTAGATGACAATATAATCACTGGACTTGATGAGCGGGAAATTAATTCAATGAAAGCCTTCCTACGCAGTTAGTTTAAGCTTATGGATCTAAGCAAGTTAAAGTACTTTCTTGGGCTGGAAATCACAAGGTCACAAAAGGGCATCTTCATGTCCCAACGTCATTGTACTCTACAATTACTTGATGATACTTGCTTCCCAGCATGTAAACCAGCTGTGTTATCTATGTATCCTAAACTGAGACTAGCTCTTTTGAAGGAAAACCTATTCTTGATGCATCTATGTACAAAATGTTAGTTGGTCGCGTCTTTTACTTAACAATCTCTAGACTTGACATCACATTTTTCGTTCACAAGCTAAGTCAATTTGTGTCACAACCCAAGCAACCTCATTTAGATGCAGTGCATCATCTCTTGCAATATATCAAGGCTATCCCAAGTCGAGGAATTCTATTTTCTGCACAATCTTCATTCTAGTTAAGAGCCTTTGCGGATGCAGATTGTGGATTTTGTCTTGATTCAAGGAAATCAGTTATGGGTTTTTGTGTTTTCCTTGGAGACTCTTTAGTTTCTTAGAAAGCTAAGAAAGAAATTACTCTATCCAAATCTTCTGCTGAAGTTGAATACCGTGCATTAGCTTCTATTGTCAGTGAACTAGTTTGGCTTACTCAATTGCTTCATGATTTTCAGGTTTTAACTAATGATCCAGCCTTAATATTTTGTAATAATCAAATGGTGATTCACATTGCTTCAAATCCTATCTTTCACGAACGTATTAAGCACATAGAGATCAATTGTCATTGTATTCGTGACAAGGTGATTGATGTTTCTATCAAGTTATTGCCTATTAGTACTCATCATCAGTTAACTGGCACTTTTACAAAAGCATTACTAGCCTCATTATTTCCTTTATTATCCAATATAGCTGTTATGAATCCTCACATTCCATCTTGAGGAGGAGTAATAGATTATATCCAAGCAGCTGCATCACTATTAGACTATTAGCCACTGCAGCATCGCCATTGCACACCAACTGGAGCCAGCTGTTAGTTAGATTAGTTGGTTAAGTCCACATGTCCATCTTGTATTAGCTTGTACAGTTAGAGTTAATAAGTTTGTTGTTCTCATTTTCCTATTTACATCACAATACAGTGTAATGTACTTTCACTTTTTGATTGAATACAATTGAGCTCGTTTTCCACTTCAATTGTTCAATAGTATTTTTGATTTTCAAATTAAAAAATCCATTTTTATTCATCTACATGTATGGAAAAATTTAATCTAATTGGATGGAAAATCCTATACCGGAAAAGTTGTAAATAAATTAACCATTCAAGTAGATTGGGAGATGATGGGGGTGTTTGTTAAAAGTTGAGATCCGTCGTTCATTTATGTTGTCGACCCAATTACAAATTGACACATTATGAAAAATTAAAATTGATGTTAAAATTGAAAAATTAAAATTGATGACATCTTTAAATTTTCACGATGTGTCAATTTTTAATTAAATGGACAATAAATTAGATAGTAAAAATGAAAAGCATATCTCAATTCATTTGTTAATACTATTTATGCAATGGACCTTGGAAATTGGAATTTAGAAGTTTGTCAAAACTTGTGAACGGTAGGCTACTTGGACTTTTTGGTAGAATTCTTGCCAAGCCTATTTTCTAGAAGTAAAAATTGGTCGCTTTTTAATATGACAAATATAAAGAAAAATCATGTTTTTCAAGTTTCAATATCATTAATTAGACACTAATTTTTTCCAAAAATCATGGTAATTAGTTTTTATTAGGTTAAATGCTATAATATTACTAACTTCATACAATCAAATAAAATATTAATGTATCAATAAATCCCTTTCTTTTTTTGATAATCAGGTGTCCACCTTCTACGACTAATCCTGGGGTCTGCGATCTGGCCCCTCATCACACAGACCAGGTAAATCGCGGGATGTATCTCTAACTGACCAGGGTCCAAGAGCCCCCAACTGAACTGTCAAAGTGTCGAGCGAGTCAAACTCATGTTGCACCTTGCCTTCCAGGAGAACTCCTGTCTTCCAGGAAAAATTATGCCTTCCAGGAAACAGCATGCCTTCCAAGAGTCACATAAATCGAACCCGCGACCTCTGATCTGCCAGCATTGAAGAGCTCCATTCTTTACCATTTGGAATGTGCCCCGAGAGCATCAATAAATCCCATATTACCTTTTAGAATCATGGAGAGAGAAAACATACCCATCCTTGATTTTTCTCTCATTCATTGCTCGAATAAATATCTTCGTCTCTTATAATCCACTATCGCAAATTGGAACCGTCTACACAATGCAATCAATTAAAATATACAACCTGGCTTTTTACATGAATTATATAAAAAAATTAAACTTTGTATCATACTATCGACATTGTATAAAAAATGATTTTGCGAGAAAACTAGGCATTTATTTGGTTTAAATTAAAATCAGATTTTTCAGTAGATTTTGATAATTAAATGTACGGTTGAAAAGTTGTGAATTCTATAAATGTGTAATTAAAATTACTTATTAATTTTAACTTAAATTTTAATTTGAAAAAACTATTTCATAACTTTCACCAATATAGTAAAATTGAGAGTTAAAATTTTCATAGTACAATTTTAATGAAGAAATTGTCACACCTCACAAACACCACAGTACAAATTAGTGAATCTGATTGATTCATACCCCACGCCCACGGTCGCCCTCGGTATTTGATGTATGCACCAACACAGCCAACATTTTCTCTCCCCCAAGAAAAGAACAAAAAGGGTAAAATCTCCAGCGATTAGAGGAGCTCTCGTTGAGCCTATCGAGAGATCGCGAACCGCTCCGTGATCGTGGATCAATTAATCAATCCATCAGATTCTGACCTTAGATTCTGTTTTCACATCATTGTTTGAAATTTTCAATCGATCACGATTAGCAAAAATGTTCTTGGTGGATTGGTTCTATGGAGTCCTCGCCTCGCTAGGGCTGTGGCAAAAAGAGGCCAAAATCCTTTTCTTAGGCCTCGATAATGCCGGCAAAACCACCCTCCTTCATATGCTCAAAGACGAGGTCGTTCCCTTCCTTATTTTTTATTTGCTTAATTTCACACAAGTTTTTGTATTACGTATGGCTATATATATTTCCTCTGCGCGTCAGTTGTCTCATTTTGTAGATGGTTTTTACTTTTTCGGCAAGCTATTTATTCCCACTTTTGTATCTGAAATGTTTCTTTCGCGTTTGATAACAAATCTGATTTTTTGTTATATGTGAAAATTGATTAAATCTAAACCAAATATAGGGCTCTGTTCTTTATATTACCTCTTGTTTTGGGATTCACATCAAGTAATACTTTTATAAAATGTATGCATCAATAATAATAATACAGCTGTGACTAGAATGGGGTACTTGTTCTAATTTTGCTTTTTTATTCCTGTGAATGGAATGGGAATATTCTGTTTGGTTAGATAGTAAATTTCCCTTATTTTGTTGAGAGATTTATTTCCATTATTAAATCAAGAAGTGAAATTAAATTATACAAGTCAAATTTTGTGGTTGTAAGCTTAATGTGAATCTAAGGTTGTTAAAGTATTGGAAATGAGCAGAGATTGGTACAGCACCAGCCAACACAGTATCCAACATCAGAGGAGTTGAGTATTGGAAAAATTAAGTTCAAGGCTTTTGATTTGGGAGGTCATCAGATTGCACGCAGAGTTTGGAAAGATTATTATGCGAAGGTCTGTTATATCTTACTGTCCCTGTTGTATTTGATTTTTATAGGTCTTCAGTAACTACTGTTCGTATATTAATGAAATTTCTTCCTCCACCTGCCCCTCAGCCAAGAAAAGAAAGAATTTTTTATTTTGCATGTTGTTGAACTTCTGGATTTTGACTTTTTGACACTTTTTAGCTGGTTTCATTCATTACCCTAACATGGCATTCCGTTCCCTTTACTGATTTTGTGCTGTTCTTTTCAAAATTGATTCTTGTAGTCATAACTCATGCTTTCTACAGGAAGGTAATTTAAATGTAGGGTTGCTTTTTTAACTGCTAATGGCATGCTCAATTTACACTCGTCAATTCACTATTTTCTAAAATGCTCTAATTACAGATGACGGTATACATTGTGGATGTTTAAGCATTAGAACTTGGCAATCATTTTGCTGTTTTGACCTCTTGCCAAATTTGGGTTTTTGAATCTTTGCATGAACCATATTAAGCCATTCTTTGTTGATGGTGGATATGGTAAGGTTTCCACTACTAAGCTTGCGGGATAGTAATTCAGAAGGATAGTTCTTACAATCTCTGTTAGAACTTTTTCTTGAAGAATTATTTGGCGTACACTCATACGTAGTTATGTATAGGAGATGGGATCAACAGAAATTTTAAGAGGTGCTCTGGCTGACAGATAGGGGACATCTTGAATTGCTAACTCACTGTTTACACCACATAGTTATTGCCTGTTTTCATCAAATTATGTTTATTGATGTATGCATGCAGTTGTGCAGTATTAGCACGTCGACAGTGCCTTCGTATTCCCAAATAAGCTCTTTCCATGTTTATTGATTCATGTAAGGCCTAAATGGACGATGGGAGTTCGCTGATAGCACCTCTTATTTTTTCTAGATGGCGTGTCAATAGTATCTGATCATACACACGCACATGTATTTTATTTAAATTGGAACCTCATAAATGAGGAAAACCTTGTTCAAAGTGAACCTCAGAAGACACCTTGCATATCTTAAGTCCTTTTGAGCTGCTGAATCAGGGGGAAAGAAGCACGTGGAAAGTACAAGTTTTATTAAGTTCTTGGTCATTTTAAAAAAATTTCCGGCCTAACCATTGATTTATTTTACTCTGACAATTGGGGTTAATATTTTAGTCACTAAAATTGGAGTAGGCAGTGAAATACATGAATTCTTATTCTGAAATTACACAAATTATTACCGATTTTCCTCTAATTTATGGTAAAATGAACCTATGTTTGCTAAAATTTACAAAAAAGTTGCCTCATTTTCCAAGTTTTGTTGTAGATATTATGCTTATGTGGTAATCTTCATTTCAAACATGTTATGCCTTTTGCTTCAACAAGGTATTTTTTCTTGTTTTGTGCACCAGCCGTGGAAGACATTGGTACTTACCTCCATACCATTTGTGCATTTAGTGGATATGATATGGACATTTCTATTTTTGAAAGAGAACTGAAATCTGTTAATTGAACTTGAATTGCAATGTATTTAATGATTTCCCAGTTGGATAAAATGAGTTTCCTCAGTTGGATTGTTCCATCCTCTCTCAGCTGCTGATCTATAAAGTATGTCAAAAAGAATTATTGTGCTCCCTTTTGATCCCTCCCCTTATTTTGGTGCGACTCTTGGAATTGATAAGAGAGATGAACTGTTTAGAAAATATACAATGATAATGCCTTTGTAGATAGGTGTGATGATGTGGCTGAGCTTTGAATCATTTCTGTGGGGTCATTGGTCACTCTTTTGTGATTGCAGTTTTGTGTAATTATGGCAAGATTGTTTTCTGCACTTAAGTGTTATAAAACAAAATCTCAGAATATTCAGGGGAAAATTTAACGAAGGAGCTGGTAAAACATATTATCTGTTCTTCATTCCGATCAGTATTCTGTTATGGTTTTGGGAAACAGTGTTATGTGCCTACTCTGCGAGGGTAAAAGAATGAGGACACGAGTTGGTAATTTGGAAGATCTGTTGAACTGCACAAGAAAAAATTGATTACATGATTGTTGAATTCTCTTTGTCATGATGTGGAAGCACATTATTCAAGAAGTTTTTAAAGAAGATCATTTGAAACCTGAAGTCACACGATTCAATATGCTGACACTAGTGTGATGTTCTTACTAGAAGAAACTGCTCTTGCAATGCTATAGCATAATCTAATATTTCTTTTCCTCAAGTTTTTGAGACATTCACGGGTATCAAATAAATGATTTGGACCCCAGGCCTCTCCCTTCCCCTTGTTGCAGGGTAAGAAAGGGAGAAAGTCCAAAAAGTGGAATAATTAGCAAAAAGGTTCGGTACCATGCTATTACACACTTAAATTTGTCAGTGACTTTGGGTGCACTTATATTCTTTTACTATTTTTCCCTTCTGTTTATTTTTTGTGAGAGAGAGTTCAGTGGTAGTTATCATTTGCATCGTGAATAGATATTTCTATTGGTAGCTTGTTTGGCTGCATTGTATTGGATGGCTTACGAGTTTTGTGCGTTCTCTTGCCAAAGCCTAATAAGCACTTCTTGGGTGTAAAGGTGGATGCAGTTGTTTACTTGGTGGATGCTTATGACAAGGAGAGGTTTGCGGAATCAAAGAAAGAACTAGATGCTCTCCTTTCTGACGAGTCGTTGGCTACTGTTCCATTCTTGATTTTAGGCAACAAGATTGACATCCCTTATGCTGCATCTGAAGATGAGTTGCGCTACCACATGGGCTTGACGGGTATCACTACTGGCAAGGGGAAGGTAAACCTGGCAGATTCAAATGTTCGTCCACTTGAGGTTTTCATGTGTAGCATTGTTCGCAAAATGGGCTATGGAGATGGCTTCAAATGGGTCTCTCAGTACATCAAGTAAGGGGCGTAGGAAGCCACACATTTGGGCTGTATTTGGATTATATCTTGTGTTTTAATAGACCTATGATGGAAGTTTTGTCTTATTTGAAGTTGTTGGATTAATACCTCGTGTTATACTTTTTGATGGTTGAAGGAAAATAATTGTTTCCAGTGAAAGGATATGCTTGTTTTTATTTCTTTATACAATTAGCTGTTTTAGACTTTTGAAAACCAGTGTCTGATCGGTGAACACATTCGATTAGCTCGTGTGTAGTGCTATGGCCTTCGACTATTAAAACGAAGTCGTCTTGTACATTCGAATGTTTGCGTTAGTATTTTGATTGGGCTTCGGCTGTGGATCTCCTCATATCCTGGTTCGTGTATTCTAGAAGCTACGTTCAATCAGTTTGCTTGCTGTGCAAGCAAATTCTCAATTTGCCTTCGGTTCTTAAATGACATCGTCTTTTCTATTGTCTTTTAAGGTTATGTCTTTGATTTGTTTGCATTGAGCTCTGAGAGAGAGAGGAGCTGTTTTTCGGTTATGGCCTGGGGTATGCTGTCTTTGTAACGTTGCTGTGATTCAGTTTTTCCCATTTATTTCTTTGTCGATGATTCATTTGGGCAAAGTTGATTTTTTGAAGCTCTCTTACATTTGGTTGTAATTTGTATTGGAATATTTTGGTATCTGGTTTCTGGAAGAATTACAGCAGCAGCAAAAAACATTTTTATTTATAAAGACCATTTTATGTATAGCAGAGAACATTTTTAAAAGTAGAACTTTTTATACACTTCAAACAATACCCTCTGTTTTAAAGATATATTTATTGATTTTTCCTCATATTTTATTTAATATATATTTTTTTTCGATTATGTTACGTGTATATCACAAATTAAAGATTTATTTATCAACAGATAATGCAATATGATATGATTGAGTGAAAATTTTACCAACCAACTAAAAAAATGAAACCTCTCCACTTTCTTTTTGCCACCTCAACAATCTATAAAAGAATATGTAAATAATGATGTACAAATATTATTATTCTTTTTTATATGTCAATGATTAATCAATTTAAATATGATTTGAATAATTTCAGAAAGAAAGTATTGAAATCTGTAGTTTATTAAATGTAATCATTGTAAATTAATAATAGAGAGCGAGTTTGACTTTTCAAATTCACTCTTTATTTTAAAAAGTTAAAATACTAAAATAGAGATCTCTGAGAGATTATTTTCAAACACTAACTCTCAAAAGTAAAGAACATTTTGCATTTAAATGATCAATGCACTCATTTGTGTTGAACGAAGAGGAGGTGGCTAGGGTTGGTCATAAAACCCGTGAAACTGACCGAACCTTCAAACTGAGTCGACTCAGGTCGATTTCGCAGACAGTCGGGGTTGGTTTTCGGCCATGTTTGTTAAAAAATATGATTTCGGACAAGGAATTATTATTAAATTATGAGGAGCAGCCTAGAAGGTCTTAATTATAGAATTTGAAAATCACTATGGACCTAAATATTTGGTCCTCATTTCCATGCACATTAGCAAAATATTTTGATAAAAATCGTCATAAAAATTAAGATGGTGCTAATTTAATTGAAGTTAAGAATAAAAATGTGATGAAAAAACTTGGGATATATAATTGAAAAAAGAAGCAAAAATAGGAACTTTCTTTACAATTATGACACATATCGTAAAAATTGTCGTATGAATATAACTGCCCAAAAAATTCTCATTGGCATCCAGAGGAACAAATTATGAAATTCCAATGCATTTTTCTTTTGGATTAATGGGCAGTAAAACATATATAAACTAATATTGGAATTTTCAAAAAAAAATTATTACTTAATGGTGTTATTAACTTATCGATTAATAGTTAATTTATTAACTTATTGATAAACTACATGAAGTCATTTCTAGTCAATGCTACAAAAATGAGTAATGCTATTTAGCTTCTATCTAGACTGGAGTTGCAACTCTAACGAGATTACATAACATCACTTTACGAAAATACGATAGATACCAAGCAACTCTTTGAATTATCCTAGTGGAAATTATATGATGATGAAATAGTCTATTGACGAAAAGATTATGATGATAATGATTTAGATGATATGCGTGTCACAAATTGTTTATCCAAAAAAAGCATTTCAAGTAAATATCTGAATAAATGAAAATATCATACCAAATGTGGACCATTGCAAAAGCAACTGTATATGCATATTTTGTGAGAAATATTAAATTCAAGTGAAAAATTCACTAATATTTATCATAAAATTTTATGTATTTTATCAATTATTATATTTATTTTCTTTGGACACTAAATAATTTTAAACAAAATTATTATCTTATGAATTTAATGAGATTATTAATTTTATACATTGACGGTGTGAGTCAGGATCGGAAAATTTTATTATTTAAGCTACCGTTCATAGCTTAAAATTGAATCTATTCCATTTTTATTGTAATTTTTGGCAATAAAAATATTTATTTTTACATATAATTTTGCTCCTACGAAAAAAATAATAATGTACTATTAGTTTGACTTAATTATAGTCCTATTTAGGGATCTGAGCATAAGAGGTTTGGTTTCATTATCATACACCAATTTTCGAGTTTGAAATTATACATTTTTTGAGGTAATTTTTTTTTTTTTTTTTTAATTGGGATTTGTAATTTGAATAATAATAAATTTTAGGAGTAGTGGAAGCAGCTTTGAAATTGTTGCGCCTCGTGTCTTGTTTTTGTTTTATACTGTGCAGAATACTTACTTCTTTATAATTAATTATTTTTGTGTATTAGTTAAGAGTAAGCTGATTTATAAAAGTTAAAATGACATATTTATCATTTATTAACGATCCAATTACTTCTATACCAAAAGAAATAGCCAAAAAAAATCTTATAATTAATAAATTTGAATTCACTATCTATTATAATTATATTTTATTTGTGACACCACTGAACAATATTAAAAAAGAAAGAGAAATTTATTCAAATACCTCAAGTGTATAATTATTGCAATCGCGAAATATTTGGTAAGTTGAATTAGATAGTTTTAATGAATATGAGTATAGAGGAAGGTTATGCAATTAACGTTTTTCAATTATCTCGTCTAATACTATTTAATCCAATATTACAACAAACACGTCATCATTTTCAATGAATTATACTTTTTTGAACAAATTGAGCCCATGTTTGGGTCACATTAAAATTCTCATTCTTATATTCATCTTCAATCACAAATTTTTCAATAAAATATTATTTTTCATCACATCAATAATGTACCTTGTTTGTAAAAGATGAAGATCAAGGATGATAAGATAAATGTTCAAAGATAAATATGAGCAGAAAAAAAAGAAGCATTTGAAATATAGAATATATTTTATAAAATTGTTAGATAGTCTGTAGTAATTGATCAAGAAATGCACCTCTAGATTAATTCTATGTCTCCAAACTGATTCTTGATTCAATTCCAAAAAGAAATCTATTGATTCTCTCTAGCTCGACTGGTTGGACCGTACGTAGGTGC
>CAIGRB010033766.1:100980-131037 GCA_903798255.1 Fraxinus quadrangulata | reverse complement strand
AATGTATATTTTCATTAATTCTATGAATTCTATTTTTATTTTTATTTTCGCTATATATTCTATTTTTATTTTTATTTCCACTATAAATTTTATTATGTCCAATACTAAAATTATTTAATTACATTGACAATAAATATTCGTGACCGAACGAAAGCACGGAGATGTCTCCGTAGCGCACGGAGAAAGAGCGCGCATGGAGACATTTTTTTATGTATGTAAAATTTTAGATCTTTTTTATTTTATATAAATTTCTACCTTCTAAAACATAGAATATAAGCTGAATTTCATCAAATATACAACATAAATTAAAGGTATGTTCTCATTAATTCTATTTTTATTTTTATTTTCGCTATAAATTGTGTTTTATCCAATACTAAAATTATTTAATTACAATGACAATAAATATTCGTGCGCACACGGAGATGTCCTTGCGGGCACGAAGAATTCTCCGTGATATCTCTGTGGGAGCACGAAAATATTTTTTTTATGTATGTAAAATTTTAGATATTTTATGTTTTATATACATTTTTTTCCTTCTAAAAATAAAATATGAGCTAAATTCCATCAATGTAAGACATCAATTAAATATATGTTTTCATTAACTCTATTTATTCTATTTTTATTTTTACTATAAATTTTGTTCTGTACAATAATAAAATTATTTAATTACATTGACAATAAATATCCACGTGCGTACGGACATGTCCGTGCCGCACGGAGACTCTTTTTTTTGTATATAAAATTTTAGGTATTTTTTGTTTTATATAAATTTTTACCTTCTAAAAAATAGAACATAAGTTGAATTCCATCAATATAAGATATCAACTAAAGGTATGTTTTCATTAATTCTNCCGTGCCGCACGGAGACTCTTTTTTTTGTATATAAAATTTTAGGTATTTTTTGTTTTATATAAATTTTTACCTTCTAAAAAATAGAACATAAGTTGAATTCCATCAATATAAGATATCAACTAAAGGTATGTTTTCATTAATTCTATTTTTATTTTTATTTCTGCTATAAATTTTGTTATGTCCAATACTAAAATTATTTCATTATATTGAGAAGAAATTTGGAAGATGAGAAACTAAGAATCATGTTACTTCAATGTAAGTATACAAGTATGCTCAAGTGACTTATTTGTGTTAAAATGATGAGTTTTGTGCTCGTTGATTCATTCATTATAAACATTTTCTCGTCTATATCAATATATAGTTTTATTTCATTACAAATGTTTTGCAATATTAATCTAATTACACTATCATACAACGCTAATAGTACATTTAAAATAACATAACTCGCGCATCGCACGGCTTAAAACTAGTTTCATATCAAAGAATGTATTTTTTGCTTGTTAGAAATCAAATTCAGCCAACTCTTATTATTAAAATTGGTTCGATTTGGCTTCTGTTTGGTAGCCATTTTTCAGACCAAAAAATACATTTTTTATTTGTCATAAATCAAATTCAGTCAACTTTTTTGACTTTTTCAACGTTATTTTTCCTTCTGTGTTGCTGAAAAATGGCTACCAAACAGTCTCTTGGTAATGTTTTTTTGACCTCGAATTTGGGCATGTTGGACAAGAAAAACTTGACATGTCATTGAAAACGATGAAATCAATAATTCAATTGATTTGAAAAGAATTCTCTCAATTGGTAGCGGTTTGGCCAACTTTATAGGATCAAATTTTCTTTTAAAAAATTTCACTAAAAAGAGTCTATGCCTAGCAAACTTCAAAAAATTATATATACATATTTTTATTGAAATGAAAGTTTATTAGTTAGTACTTTAACTCCCTATTTGACAATCAATTTTTGAGAAAAAAGGTTTTTGAATAGTAATTTTTGGATAATGTGTGTTTAAAAATTTTAAAAATGAATTCATGTTAAAAATGTTTTATTGTGAGAATGAATTGTTGAAATTTGAAAATAAGTACGAGAAAAGTAAAAATATTTTATTGCTCAAATAATCTTTTTAATTTTAAAGATTTTATAAAAAAAATAATAGAATTGAAAACATGAAGAGGAGGCGAACACCATTTTCGTCAAAAACTAGGCTACACTCCTCAAAATCATCGAAAGAAAATCCTCTGTTCCAGTGATTAAACAGCAGCTATCTTGCATACCGAAATTAAATTAAATTCGTTCTTTTTTTTTTTCTCCTTCAAGAGAGTTAGAAAAGCAGGAAAAGAAAAAATGAATTTTGCTCTGAAAATCTCACCTTCCTCAATTACTTCATTACCCGAAGTGTTCCCATCTAATTGTAATTCCCATAAAGTTTCATGGATTTTCCCCGAACATGTTTACAGAAATCATCCAAACGTCACGGGTTCTCGCCCATTTTCTTCGCCCCGGGTCAGTAATAAATTTTGCTTTTTGGTTCCTGCTTATTATCCTTGTTCTTGTTAATTTTAATGGGCTTTAGGGTTTGGATTTGTTTAAATAGACATGTAAATTTTGTGTTTGATTTTTTTCTTTAAATTAGTGCTAAAATCCGTTTTAAGGTTGTTGAATTGAATGAAGCAGGTTGAGCTAGTGATTGGTATATCAATGTACATATAAAGGAACTATGAGAAAAAATGATATAAGATGAATATAGGTTGTTTTGAAAATCCTCAACAAAGACGTCTACAAGATGATGTTCTCTTCGTTCAAGAAGAGCTTTAGAAGATGTTTTTAGTAAAATAAGAAGATTGGTTGCATAGAAATACGAAAATAATCGAGCTTTTATCAAGAATTGGGTCAATTGGCACTAGACACGTCTTTATTTCTCTGTTTAAGATGAGCTAATTAGGACCCCTTTAAACACTGACATTTTAAAGGGAAAAATAATATGTATACAGGATTTTTCTTGATTTTAACATGCTGTACATGTTAAAATGCTAGTTTCCAATTTTATTTACGGGAATATGATTATTATGTATAGTAATAGAGTCATCATTGAGTTGTGAAACTCCTGCGAGAAAAGATAAAAACTTGGCATTACCACCAGAACACACCATAGATTTTATAATAACTATGTTTTTTATTGTTAGAAGTTGATGCATTTGACTATAGGTCCGAGTTTATGAAATTATTCAGTGAAAAATGGAAATTAAACGCGCAAGGCCGAGTAGCAAAAAATTGTTCCCTTTCTATGTTGAGGAACACTTAAATAAGATCTTCTTCGTAGTTGTTGAGTTGACTATAGTCTTTGTGAGTTACTAAGAATTAGCAAAATAGAATTGCAGATTTTAGTGGTATGCAAACACAGCTGTGTGTATTTGATTGCATATTTTTTGGTGTTAATATAAAGTTGTGTGTATTCTGGTGCTTTACACTAGGAAGCTGACCTAGACTCGAAAGCTCTGATGGCAGCTAACATCTAACAAGGATGAAAATGAAGGGATAATATTTGCTATATGTTAAAATCCTTAAGCTCACTCGGATATCTGAGTTCAGTTAATTATCTAAGTACCTTATATTGCAATATGCAATTATGCAGTAATGAAAATTTACAAAAAATGATTTGATGAACTATTGATATAATACATGTGATTTCCTTCTCTACGTGCGCAGACTTTTTCCCTTTTTACTTGTATTCTAAATTACCGTTGGAATAAATTCAAACTGCTAAGAGGATATATGATGATGTTGCAGGCTAAGCCAAGTTCTGTTGGGGATGTTCATAGACAAAGCAGCCTTGAATCACATTTTTGTTACGATAAGCCTATTCCAGAGGAGATAATTGAAAAGCCTATTGGGTTGTCGTTGGCTCTGAAAAATGTTGGAGATAACCCACATTGCCCAAGTTGTCAAGCAAAAGGAGCTGTTCTTTGTACCACGTGCTCTGGTTCAGGCTTATATGTAGAATCTATCTTGGAGAGTCAGGGAATCATTGTCAAAGTACGCTGTCTTGGTAATGTTCTAACCTTATTTTGGGTTTTCTTTTTTGGCTGTTAAATTTTTCTGGATTCCCCCTCTAATGATACACAGGATATGAGTATAGACATCTCTATTCTTGTTTGAATCTTGGTTTCTGGCGAGCATTCTATTCGATATTCTTATAAGGCACTCATAGCAACAAAAGAAATTGTTTTATTCATATATTTTTGATGAGTTTGGTGTACTAAGATCACGTTTGGTACATAGTACTCGACAAGGATATAGAGTGAGCATTCTAATATATCGATGGAAGACTCAATATTCCCAATGCAAAAAGTACATGAAGACACAAATAGGTCTCAAGTTTGACTAGCAGTCCAGTCCGCAATTTTAAGTCCTGTTGTTCTTTCAAGGTGAAATGAACAAATAGAGACGAATATATCCTTTCAAGATCAGTCTAGTTAGCCATTCTTTTAACCTAATCAGTCTTTGAACTAATTTATATGAATTTTAGGCTTACAGAATATTTTTCAGGTAGGTTTATGGTGGCAACGGTTGGCAGCAGCTACGAGTGACCCAAGAGGGAGAGACTAATGAAGGGGAGAGAGAGGGAGAGACTAATGAAGGGGAGAGAAAGTAGAGTGAGAAAAAACATTGAAATGGATATAGGATTTTAACCCTAAATTTCAAAATGATGACGGATTACCAACAAGTTATTAAAATAATATCAATTTTGTATTCCAATTTATTGATGGATTACCTGACACGCTACAAAACGACATGCAAAACATCTCTTTTGTGTTTGCTTTTATCCTTGTTTTTTTATAAGACAATAGCAAGTAGCAACAAAAACCAAGCAAAGAAGACGTATTTCATGTGTATTTTCAAAATTTTAGAAACAAAAATACAAGAAGATGGGCTACTGAATGGAATCACCCAATATTGATCACTTGATGTCGAAGTTCAACCATAAGTTCAGCTGCCTATTCTATACTGGAAACCCGTTAGTGTTGTACCTTAAAGGTTTCTTTGGTATCCTTCTAAATCTTTTTTAACTTTCATTATGCTTTCTTTCTAGAGATTGTTACAGTATTCCTGCATACAGCTCTATATCCTGTTTTATTGAATGATTTCATCATTTCGTTTATCCAAAAAAAAATCAATATTTTGTTTCATAAAAATATTTTAATTGGTGGCAAGAGTCTTGACGTCTCATGTTTTACCATGCAGGTTGTGGGGGAACTGGGAATACTATGTGTTCGGGATGTGGGGGTCGAGGTCACCTTGGTCTTGCTTGATAAAAAGGTTTGATTTCCTTCTGAAGATTATAATGCTGCTTACACATTCTCGTATACAGTCCCAATATCCAGTTTTATTAATTTATTTTACTTATATCCAAAATAAAATCAATATGGGCATTTCATGAAAGATTGTAATAGGTGCAAAGAGTCTTGATGGCTCGTGTTTTACCATGCAGGTTGTGCGGGAAGTGGGAATACTATGTGTTCGGATGTGGGTTGAGGTCACATTGGTCTTGTTTGATAGAATGGTTTGCTTTTCATTTAATTAATAGCCTATAAGGGAAGACAACATCTAGAGTGAAAAATGCATATCAAATTACATTTGTTCAAGATATAAAGGTTTACTCTTGTAATTTTTGTTGTGTCTTGTAATTGAATTGAGGCAGAACTTGCTGTAAAGTGCCTCATTAATTTTGTTTTATTGCATAATTTTTTCTTGAAATATGCTTCCTGTTTGGCACACTTTATAGCTAGTTCATTGATAGTGAATTCGATTATTTTAACTCTCTTAATTGGTTCATCGACCAAACACAAATCTATACGTTTCTGTATATGGTTCATCGATATATGTTTCTGTATCAAATTTAACAGCAAAATAAATACAATACCACGCTCTAAACGTGAATTAAATTTCTCATAACTTGGTTGAAAAGATATGTGGTTGTTATTGTACTAGTGTTATCTATGTATTTACCTTGCTCGTTAAATTTTGTAGTAGGCCAAATGCTCACTTTTTTTATTACATCTCTTTCTTTTAATGATAATTCTTGCCATACGATCAAGGAATGAACAAGGCGTAGTTGAAGTTGTTAGAAAATGCGTGCGCGACTAGTTTGGTAAGATGAATTGTACAATATTGATTAGTGTTAAAAAAAAAAAAAAAATTTTATTTACTATTGTGTTATTCAATCTTAATTAGTATAATAGGGGAAATATGCAATTAGTATGTGAGAGTAAACATGATTATCCTCTATGCAATTAGTATGTATGAGTAAACATGATTAAAAAGGAGAAACACGTAAGATTTTTGTATGTTATCATGTTTAGTCTAGCGAACTAAATTATGTATAAAAAAAAAAAAAAAAAACTAAGGGTCCATTTGATTGCAATGGTGAAAAATTGATGGAAAGAAAATGAATTCAAGAGAAAGTAATTGCTTATAACTTGTTTTGCAGAGAATTGTTAATTAAGTGTGTTTGATTAGTATAATTTTTCACCCAGAAAATTTTAAAATTTTGGATAATTTTTGTGTTCGTTTGGCTTTGCTTTACACAGAAATTGTCCATTAAAGTGATAATTTTTTCCACAATTAATTATAAAATATGTCCAATTGCCAAAAAGTAAAAACAAAAAAAATATTTCCTAGAAAATCATTTTTTTTAATCAAAGTTTATTGTTCGCTTAGTTTTGTTTTACATGAAAATTGTCCATTAAAGAGAAATTTTTTTTACAATTTGTTATGAAATTTGTTTCAATTGAAAAAAAAAAAAAGGGAAAACTAGAATCAAATTTCCCACCAAAAAGGTGGGAAATACAATTCCTCCAAATCCAAGAAATAGTGCACGTGTGAAACTTTTTGGGAAAATGTTTTTCAAGGCAAATTTATGATATCGAACAAGGCAAAAGTTGAAAATGAAATTATTCTTGCTTAGACAGAATAAATAAAGCTATGATATGATTTTTCATGCCAAGCAAAGATTGTGTGATAACAAAGAAGTCTTTCGACAATAAAAGTAGCGTCAAGGATAATTAATAAATTTTATCGTGGAGATCTTAATTATGTCTAGTTTAAGATATTAAATATATCATAATAAGATTTTAAAATCCTTGATTGTTAGACAATAAAAAGAGAGAAAGAATAACTAGGCTCCTTTCATTGATATATGAAAACGCCAACCTCCAACCCCAAACCCTCTTATAACGGTCACATATTCAAATATCCACGTTTAAGTATCTCACCAACCTTATTAAGACATGGGCCCTTGCTCTTCAAATGGTCACATTTGCCTAGAATAAGGTTAAAAATTTAATACTCGTGTTAACTCTTTTGTCTCCCTACGTGACTTTAATTCTCATTGCTCAGTTGGATCCAAAGATGGATATCATTAATTCAACATACCACTTTTAATTGCCCACTAGGGGAAGTGCATTAAATTCCATAGTCAAAATTCTCAACAATTTGTCATGCTCAAAAGTAAATGACAATAAAACTAGTTTAAAGAATTTGATCGGACAACGGTGGCAGCCTTCTGAAAAAGTTCATGGGGATGGAGGGCATGTCACCGCGGAATCTTGGGTGGCGGAGGTAGTATAACCCTAACCCTAAAACAAATACTTTGAGGGGTATGACATAGAATAATAAGGAAGCAAATAGGCAAAACATAACAAATATGCCTGTAGCTCTTGGATCTCTCCAATTAAAAAGTGCCTCCAATCGTTCACCTTGTGCTGCAACATCACCCAAGAGTGTTTGGGCACGTCCTGCTAGAGCACGTAATCGATCATAGCGGATGCGCACTTGGTCAATTGCTCGTGTTGTTGGAAATCCATCGAATTCTTCATCGAGCTCATCCGAACTCACAGCATCAACATGGGACAACCTGGGATCAACTGTGATCCGAACACGTTGACGATACCGAAATCTCAATGCTATGATCATGAAAGCATACATGAAAATTGTTGGTAACACTAGGTGTGGGCACAATACAATGGCTACCATCAAGATATGGACCAAGATTGTAGTTGGAGGGTGCACCCATGTTTGAATTCCATTGAGCCAACGGGAAATTGTAGCTGCTTTTGACAGGCAACCCACAACCCTAAACCAATTGGCCTTGCTTCGTCTCATGCTCCACATGTGCGTATCCGAGTCCAACATGAATTGGACTACTTCTTGGCCTAAAGGAGGTTCGGACCGAGCTAACCTTGCCGTCACAATCTTCATGGCAGTGTGCCTAAGGATGTCTTGTTGGGCTGCACCAAAGGGTCTCACGTAATGCATCCTAGGCAACATTGGATTGGCATATGCTTGAATAAGACTAATCCACGACGAGCACGAAAACCTCAAAGCAATCTCAATTTCTCCCATTTTCTTTGCCCCACTAGGAAGCAACACCATAAGAGAATAAGTACCAACATACACTCGATTAGTGTCAAGAGTCGAGAGGCGTACACGTAACTTTCCAAGCCTTACATCCTTCTTCAACCTTGCCTCGTCATGCTTGTACCTTCCGTTATCAAACACGCCTATAGTCAATACGGTGCATGGATCATACACATCCCAATTATATTGTTCATTCCATCGTGGATTAAACCGATCAAGAATCGTACGAGTGCGAACCCATTTCGGCCCATATTTAGCCACGATGTACGCATCAGTCGTCCCACGCGTACCATCACTGGTCTTCACAGGAAGCAGATTAGTAGCCCCTCTAATGCCCACTTCAAGCAACCCAATAGCTGGCTTGGCCAATTGCTTGGCAGTAGCTCTAACATCACTGGTCACGTGAGCAGCCTCATCAAGCACGTGATACCCTCCTTCCAAACACGTCCGCACGTGTATTCTTCCACCATAAGGTTTAGTAGTCTGATCATCGCCAATCAAATTAAACCATCTTGATCTTGGCTCTGATTTGTCCTCGGTCCGCTTGTCTATTGTAGCCATCTGCACCTTAGCACACCCAATTGTTTGCCCATTTGTCAAGTCTTCCACTGTGATTGTCAAAAATGGCTCAAACGGCTCGGCTGCCACGAATACGATGTCCTCATTCCACGTCGGATTAGAAGAGATAGTAGACGGGCCGATACTCATACGGCTCGTTTTGAATAGCTGCGCGCCGAGCTGGGCCTTCACATAAAGCTCAGGATTCCGAACCTTAGGCTCGTTTGTACCTGAACCTGTGGCGAGCTGTAAATCCTGGGCTTGGATGACCGTTAGTCTCAAATACCACAGCTTCGGAGACAAGTACACCTTGGCTCGGGTTTCCGGTATCAATCCACCGGAATCCGATTGCCAAGCCTCTTGAAAAGCCTCATCAGCCTGTGTTCCGACCCATACAGACAGCATGAGGTCATTTCCAGGCGAGCCCGGGTTTTGCTCCGCCTCTAAACTGTACCACTGCGGTGCCAATGGGCTGTCTGGCGGCACTCTTTTGGGCACTTCTTGCAGATCAAACGACACAGTTCCAATACAACTCTCTGAAACTCCAATGTTTTTTTCATTTTCAGGGATCTTTTTCTCAATCCAAACAGACACTTCAAGGGAGGTTGAATTCAATCCTTCTTTATCAAATGCAAAAACTTGGTCCCAATCTTTATTAGCAGCTTGTGATTTGGTTTTGATGCTATGAGTACCGATCACAAGCTTTGCATGAATTGAAGAATCTGCCTCTGGATTTGAGATTTTCGCTTTGGCTACACGAACATAAAGAAACGGCAATTGATCCACCAAATCAAAAGCCATTCGCCCATCGGAATTGGAGATTTTACGAAACAATTTTGATTCAATGTCAATATTCTTCAAATTTTCGGCAACAATTGACTTTTCTGGCTTCTGGGTGTTTTTCTGTTGAGCCAATGGTGGATTTTGTACTTCCGCCGCTGCCGGAGGTGGTGGAGCCGCAGTATCTGGTTTTGGAGTCTCCGGTGGTTTTTCTTCCTTTTTGGACTCTTCCGAAGTGGGTTTTTTCTCCTCTTCCTTCTTTTCTTCCTTGGCCTCGGCTGCTTTTTTCTCCTCCTCAGTCTTCTCCTCTTCCTTCTTCTGCCCCTCAGCCGGTGGTGGACCATCAGCCTTCTCCGCCTCCGTCACAGGTTGAGCTGGAGCCGACGGCGGCTCCTCATCTACATACCACACCTTAAGCCCAATCTCCCCCTTAATCTGCGAAAACACACTTCTCTTCTCCAACGGATAAAAAATCAAAGGCACTTCTTCACCAGATTTCACAAAATTGCTCCCAGCAATCTTCACTTTTCCAAGAAAAGTGCTTTTCTTCACACTCTTTTTATCATTATACACATTGAGCTCTAACATTTCTGACGCCATGGATTCAACATCTTGGACCAAGAATTCGAGTTTCTCGTCCCATTGAGGGTTGAGATCCCGGAAAATGGTCTTGGTACGTCTCCGTTGGCCGTCGAAATCCACAATCACATATGCACTAGCCGTGCCTTGGCCGTCTTTAGGCATGAGATTCTTGGCAATGCACACTTCCACGATCAATTTTCTGCTCGCCATGGATTTTGATTTCTGCGTTAATTTCTTGAAACAAATAAAAAAAAAAAAGATTTTATGATCAGTGTATTGCTCAAGGACGGTACAGATACAAAAGATGAAATACAAGAGAGAGGGACGTGCTTAGAGAGAGATTTGTAGGGACCGTGTGCGGAGTCGCAGTGCAATTTATAAGGGTGAAAATTGAGGAGCGGGGTGGGTTTCAACTGTAATTTTGCTCTTGTTAAATTTCATCAGATTTTTATTTTTCCTTTTTATAGAAAAAATAAACCTTTTTTTTACAGACAAACTGTTTTTCTAATTTAAATAATATAGACAACTCAACTATTTTTCAATTTTTTTTTATTGCAATAAGCCAGCTGATAGCAACTTGTGTGTACTGAAAATAAATTAAAAACTAAAAATTATAAAAAATACTATCAAACTGATAGGAAGCATATGCCACGTATCAATATACACGTAAGACATATGTGGGCCACGTGGGGGTGCAGGATTTGATACAGAGAGATATTAGTGTGGGAGTTAGAGCTGCGGCTGCACAGGAACAGACCACTGTGCTTAGTGCCTTTGGGCTTGGTAAATTTTCTTTGTGAAATGAGACATGGTTTTGTCTAAAAATACAAGAATGCCATTGTTAGTTGGGCATTCAGACATCATGAATAAGTGTCCCATCAAGTCATGATAAATGGGTGGTCAACGACACAAATTTTGTATTGGTCAACCACCAATGCCTATGCGGAAAAGTTGAATTAAACTGTGTTTGTCACCCATTCTCTCACTCATGCTTTTTCTCCTTTTTCATTTCAACTACACATTTTTCAAATAAAATAATATTACACACAAATCTAAAACTTTATCACTTTTCCACCACACATTCTCCCATTAATTACTATTTCCAAAATTTTCAATCCATTAAAATGAATGTCAAACAATCACTAAATCTAAATAATTTGGATAGATAATTGAGTCGAGAAAAGAAGGTGGTTTGCATTACTATCCAATTGCAATCCTAAGGGAAAATAACTATGAAAGATAGGATAGACCCGGATTGATTCGGTCGGCTTCCTATCCAACCCAACAATCAAATCAAAACTTCGATTTTAAAGAAACTTGAACACGAGATTAATTCGACGAGATGAATAAACTACTGAAATCGATGGTCGTTTCAATTTGTTGAGTTTAAGGGGGTCCTTGAAAATCATTTTTTTAATCAGACTCTTAAATTCGAAATTTTCGAATTAGTCCAACCCTACTAAAAAATAAAGTCAAAATCCTTCCAAGTCCGTTCAAGCCATTTGGTGGCTTGGATCGGTTAGGCAAATAATTTGCCAATTCCAAATCCAAATAAAAAGAACGAAGAAACAGTGGGCGAGATTTTAAAATGGTGATTGATTGTAAATCATTGCACGAATGATAAAATTACATTTCTTTTGCATTTTTGATTTTGTGTGTTTGCCGTCGGTCTAATCTACCAAAAGTGACGTGACTTTTTTACAAAAGTAAACATTTTATTATTGTATAAAAGAAATAGTAAATACCTAGGTAATTCACATGATTTACCAACAGGGTCAAAACGGCCATTTATAGTAATTAGAATAAATATAAAATAGGCAAAAATTCAGTGTTCACACGTGAATGAATAAGATCATGGAATTCAGTGGATTTGGCTTGTAGCTCGGTATCTGTTTTGGAAAGGCAAAAATGGTCGGCCACCTGCAATTTTCTGCAAATATGAACGTTACTTTATTTTGGCAGTTTAACATAATATTGCGTTTTTGTTAAATTTGTTGATAACTATTAGTCATAACTAGATGTCTACAAGTGATTTTCACTTGCTCGAGTAGTTTAGAGCGTGTTTGGTAGAGATTAAAATCGGATTAAAATTGAAAAATAATCGTTATTGTTGACTTTTATTGAACGAGTGTGATCCAATAACGACTATGTTTTCAATTGACTTTTAATCTCTACCAAACAAACCCTTATTTGCTTGAATAGTAACACAATAGATTGTATATACATAGTTATGATTTTAATAAGAATTATTTTATTTGTACATATAAATGGTATACAAGAGATTATATAAAATGATACGAAGGGAAAAAATTAACTGTGTTCTAAACTGATAAATGGTAGAGAAATATGTGCTATTATGTAATCCATGTAAAATGTAGGGCAAATGTTTTAAATATTTATTTAATTATTGGGTTTTCGGGGATTGAGGGCAATTTGGTCATTTACTTAGCTAACAGCCTTTTTGACTCAAACAGTCAGTAAGGACCTTAAACGTCAATTTACAAAAACTCTGGGATAAAAATGTCAAAAAATAAAAATTAAGGATAGAAGTGCAAAAGATGGTAAACGTCAGGGACAGTTATTGAAAATTTCCCTATTGTCTTAATAGAGCAGTTTTCCGTTGTGCGGTAAATTTCCACAGCTTAAACCCTAGTTTGGTCGTACACAGAGACCAAATCGAGACATATTGATGAAGCCACCTTGAGATTTTAACTCACCGCAGCGTCAATTCAAGCCTTTAGTGGTGGTCTTCTAAGGTGAATTGCCTAATTTTGTTATTATACCACTGAATGAACGTGTTAGTGAAATTATCTGGGTTTCTATTATTCCTTTTTAAGGGTTCAGTATTTAAATAAGAGAGGGGATTTTGATTTTGATTGAATTTTGAAATTGATCGAGAAATATTAATCTGATGATGCATAGCTATTCTGATTGCAGGCTCCTCAAGTATGGTGTGGTGCAGTAACTGCGCAAAGAATATAAGCCGACCAGATTATGTAGAGGGCAAAATGTGAGGCTCCATAATTTTCACCATTTTTATGCTTGCGTGTAAAGCATTACATTCATTGTGTATGTATGAGCATGTTTTGCAATGCTTCTTCTACAAAAGAAGCAGCTTTTCTCGAGAAAAGCCACAAATGAAGCGTTTAGGCTTCTTTTGTTTGCTTTTAACCTAATTCAAACCAAATGTATGATCCTTTCTTGAACGATAACAAAAAGTTTTTCACCTTAAATCATAAAATTTTAAAAACCTTCTATGGACAATTTCATAGAGAAAGTTGGGATAAATCAGATTCATTGTATCCTTCTTCCTCATACTGATTTCCAAAAATTTGAACTGAAAATAGATCAATTTGATAAAAAACCATTATCAAACGAAGTTGTTGATTATTAACTTTCATCAATGAATTTGGTAAATAATCAGGATCGAAACAAGCTTTGTATATTGTGCTATATCTTGAATTTCATGCCCTATGGTTAAAGAGATTCCTTTGGATTATTTATATTCAGTGATATAGGAAAATTATGTGCAATTAAGCCTCCGTTTGGATACAAATTTATAAATGGTTTATAAATTCAATCAAACTCAAGCATTAATTTCAATGATACATTTATAACTGCTAGTCATAATTATCTACACATTTTGGGAACCCACTAGTATTTCTCTTTATAAAAGAGAGTTATGAACTATTGAGTTAACCTAATATTTGTGAATATTTCTTTTTGTGTTGTGTGATCCAGATGTTGTTCACTTTGCGGGAGAGTTCTTGATGAGGACAACTTCTCAAATGAACCCACATTTGTTAAAAATGCAGGGGGACAGGTTAGTGGTTTGGAATGTTCTTGGCATTCATAACTAGGTTTTGTGTTCTGTGGGTAGTGCAGCAATTAGCTTATGGTCAGAAACGTGAATGCTGTTCAGTGTGATTACTTGTAAAAGTAGTTCTCTTCTCTCTTAACATTAGTCAAGAAAACCTCTGAAGCCTGATTTGAATACTGGGAGGGAAATGACAGTGAATAGCCTTCTTGGTGCAGAGAAATCTGCATATTTTTGCGGTTTGTTTACTTTATTATTTTGCGGTTCTTGATTACATGTTTTCTTGGTGTAGAGAAATCCTCTTTCTTCCTTTTTATATTTTTAGGTCACAAACATGTATTCTAAATTTGTTTCTGTTCTTGGTTGACACATTAAATGAAGAAATGGTAATCAAGAAGCAGCTAGAGATGCCTTTTGATTTGAGCAATAATGTTTATATAACTCTTACTGTAGTTATACTTACACTGTACTGCTCATCTCTATGCTACAATGACTAATTGAAATTTATTTTAGAGCCAATTGTCAGGAAATTATGTGAAGACCATCCAAAGTGATTATTCACTTTCTCGTGAAAGGATTCTGAATGAAGGTAGGTGAATGCTCCACCTATAGGAAACAATCTACAATCTTATTATCACCTTGATACAATCTTCCAAACATCATTATAGCATGACATTATTTTTGTCTAACAGGGCATTTGGTTTACATGCTGTTTTTCTAGGCAGCTCTACACCACCAAAGCATTTTGTAGCACATTTGATATTAATTTGAACTGCTATTGTCACTCTCGAAGTAACCTTTCCAAGCTAAAATTTGAATACACAAGCTATTATTTTAAGCGATGATAGTAAAAACTGGAGTGACATTTTCACTAATCATATCTTCAAAAATCGTTTTAAAATGTTTGACATTAATTGTAAGACTTTGTGCATGTGGGATGAACTTTGGATATTTTGATACGCGGTAATAGAATTTTTGATCCTCTATAGTCCCTGATAAATTTAGCAATTCTGATTCATGATTCATCCAATGTAGAACTGTTACTTATGTATTGGAGTAGTGAAAAAAAAAAGTTAATGAAATAAATGGTAAATGACTAGTAATCCTTGTAAGATAAACCAATGGTCAGCTGTCTGCTAGTTGATTAGGAGCATGCTTGACTGCAACATCTTGAGGATCTAAAGTGCTCTTATATAATCATTACTGAGAATGAAAAACTAAAACATGCTCACATGTATTCAGTACTTGTTTTCATTATATCTGTGTAAGCTGCTCGTATTCATGGCTGTTAGATTTGGTCCATATGACCTCTATAGGTTTTTTTATTTATGTTAGTTTCCTTGGTATTTTCAGCATATAATGGTATAGAAAGTTTGATATATGCCCTGGGAATAGATGGCGGTGATTCTATAGCTCGGCCAGCTTTGGCCTTCTATAGGGTATGGTTCCTTATATATTGAAATTTGTCTTCAGAATTTTCTATCGATCAGAACAGTAATCTGTAATTTATTGTTGCTTTTGCAGATAGCAGTTGAACGCAATTTCACAAGGGGGCGAAGAAAAGAGCAAGTGGAGGCTTCTTGTCTTTACATTGCATGTAGGTGAGGAATACTTTACAAAATTTTGATTCTCTGTATGTTTATAAACGATACATGACTGTTTTCAATTATATGGTATTTCACTTGATAAAGTTTCACATGCCATACCCATTTGTCCCTTTTCATCGATCAAGTCCTCCCAGAAAGTCCAGAAAGTAGTATTCCAATTCAGATGTGGGGCCTATCTCCGAAGCATAACGTGGAGTGTGGGGGTAATTCAAGTTATTTTGTGGAATCTTAGTTGAAAAGGGCACCATATGTCTGGGGTCTTAGCTACAGTGTTGAATTTTATGATTGGGCTTTCCTCTTTTGGATAAGTATATTTATTGAACCACAAAACTTGCCTCATTTTAACTTAGTATTTGGGTTCGTCAGTAATGAGTTTAACAATATATTCAAGGGGAACCAGACAAATGCATGCCTCGAGAAAGCAATGATTCAATGATAAATGTTCCTAGTTAAAGTTTTTAATTATTTTATTGTCAATAAGTCATAGCTTATATACGTTCCTTTAGCTTTACGAATGTACCATTTTGTGGGACACTTTGACTAGACTAAAATATTTTACACATTTCAGATTTTCTTGGTTGAAAGCATATTTAGCTACTCTTTTAAATGGATCAGTGTTATTGGCTTTTTGAAGGATATGCTGCTTGATAAGCTCAAAACAAACTTTATATTTATGAATGCAATGATTACTATTGTTTTGACAAGTAAGAATATTACCTTGCTGTCTTTTGTCCTATGATTGGTGGCAGTCATCACTATCTGCATCTACAACTTTGATTTTTCTCAAGTTACCATGATATGGACATAATTATGTTTGATAGTTGGGAGTAATAATCACAAATGATAGCTGACAATGTAATTGCTGGTTCACCCTTTAGTGTTAATAAGTTTTTTATATTGCAATCTATATTTATGGACTTATGTTCTGTGAATTATATCCTTGTGTATTGTGACAAAGGAAAATGTAATTGAAATGCCATTTAATTTAAATGTACTGGCATATATTTGATCTACAAAGATATTATACTACTGCCAAGCTAGGTTCTATTTATTTTTTCTTTCTTTTGCAGGGAGAATAAAAAGCCATACCTTCTTATTGATTTTTCAGAACATCTGAGAATAAATGTGTACGTGAGATTTCTATTTGAAAAATCCCAGTATTTGGACCATAAGCTGTAAAAATATCGGTACTTTAATTATTTATCAGGTTTTTAACAAGTGCATTTCAAGGGTTATTAATTTGTTTAGGTTGATATTAACTTAATCTCTCTTGTAATGTTGGCAAAGTGAAATGAGACCTGTATGTAAAGCTAGTAGGTTTTCTTCAGTAGGGCTTATGTATATTACATTCTTCAGTAAGAATTATGTCTATTACTCTATACACGTGTGTTGTGCCAGGCATGTGCATTTGCATTTGACAACATCCACATGTCTTCTTAAAACACCTGAATAAAAGCAAAGATATGTACACCCGCGACTTTTGATACATAAAACACTATTTGAGTTAAGAAGAAAGACTTGGACAAACCATTTAGATGATGTAAAGTTCTACACTATTTAACCTTTCAGAGAGGAAACTCCGATGAAGCACAAATAGTCTTGAACCAGCTGATCTTTATACCACCCATAGCATGGATAATGGGGACACAGTTAGTCACCCAACTTGTAGTGTTGTTCACATTGGTCATCAAACTTTTTTTTTTGTTTCCAATTAGTCACTTAACTTTTATTTTAATTTAGGTAGTCTGTCTACTTCATTTTTCTATGGCGGCAGCAGTAGTGATGGGGCGAGAGCGGCTGCTGGGATTGGGAGAAAAAAAGTCAATTTTTCTCTTTTATTATTGGGTACTTTGGAAAATAGCATTTTTAAAGCAAAAGTAGTCCAACAAGGTGTGTTTTTGTCCAGCTGGATGGGAAAAAACAATTTATAGTTGATTTTCTATTCTATTTAGTATATGGAAGTACATGAAGTGTCAATTTAAGGGAATTGAAGGAATCTAAGGAAATAAAGTTTAACAGAAGATTGGAACCGATGTACCATTTGGGTAGTTCTGATTGCATCTAGGCCATATCATTGAGAGCGGTGATTGAAGTTTACCAAATTTTTGAAATGCTGTCAAATTTAGCAAGTTTCATGGCACTGTGAAAATTTATTGTGTTTTATCTTCCTTTTTTTTTTTTTTTGTTTGGTCACAGTTATGTGCTAGGTGCAGTATTTTTGCAGCTTTGCAAACTTTTAAGCCTCGAAGAGCATCCGGTTGTTCAAAAACCTGTGGATCCTAGCCTTTTCATTCATAGATTTACCGATCGTAAGTAAAAGTTTTAATCATTTTCATTGTATTAGTTTGTGAACTCTTTTGTCTTAATTATTAGTATAATCCTTTTCATTTTTGGTAAAATTTAATTGAAATGTATAATAGCAGTTGATCAGTACTCAAGTCAAGTACATCATCAAAGACAAATATGTAACTTAAAAATGCGCACTATAAAATGTAAAAAATGTCGAAGAATGCGCACTATAAAATGTAAAAAATGTCGAAGACTGTCAATTGAGTTCCAAAATGTGTTGAACTTGTTGATCTAAAAGCTTCATTAGATAAGATCACATGTATATCATATAAAATTATCTACAATATGCCCCATCACGTATAGGGTGGTTCATCTTTTTCTTATCAAAGCCTATAATGTTAAATGGGTGGTTGCGAGATTTGAATTCAGGACCCTTTGATTGTTTTAATATCATGTAAAATTTTAGGTTATTAGAGATGACCAAATTTATGACATTTAAATCTCATCTTCAACATTCCCTTCACGTGCATGTGGGTTTTATTTTCCTATTAAATTTTGACATGTGCACATTTTTATAAAGAGCGATAATGAGACACGAACTCAGGATCTTTGCATGCTATACTCTCATATCATGTTGAACTATTTAATCTAAAAGTTTTGGCTATTAGATATGGCCATGTGTATATCATTTGAATATTGTATTAAAAAAAATGGATTTCAAAAGATCCCTACTAATCACAACTTACAAATATTAAATAATTAACATTTTAGAAAATTACCTTCTGGGGATGTCTGTTGATATCAAAACTGCTCTTCAAGAGTCGGAGAAGTGGTGAATGTTGAGGTGAACTAGAAAAGTTTGAGTAGAGTTGGATCTAAGCATAGGCTACAGAATCTCAAAGGGCATGTAAACACAAAAACTTTTGAATGGAAAATGGAAAACTGATGTAAGTCCCACTTCATTAGCAGAAATTAACCACGTCTAAACATCTAACATTCTGTCCGACTTAAACATAATAATGGGTTGAATTTGAAATTGATTAAACATTTCTTTTTTGGTCAATTATGTCCTTAATAATTTAAGTTCTTTGGATTTCTTATCTTCTCGTCCTTCCATTCTTCTTTGATGTTTTCTTCTATTCTTAAATATTTTAAGCGATCTGCATTATATTGCTGTGAAATGAGTATTTATTTATTTTATATGTCACATACCAATAAGCATTATTGGAAATCCTCCTTGTAGGTCTATTTGGTGGAAGAAAAACAAACGTTTCAAGAACTGCACTTCACATTGTTGCCAGCATGAAGCGAGATTGGATGCAGGTTTGATATTATGATTATACTTGGTTGAGTTTGCAATTAGTCCTTGTTGGTTATGATGTAAATGTCTCTTCGTCTGGCACTAATCAGTAAATTGCTTGCAGACTGGGAGAAAACCCAGTGGGTTATGTGGAGCTGCACTATACATATCTGCTCTCTCACATGGTCTCAAGTGTTCAAAGTCGGACGTTGTAAGTGAAATTTGACATGACTATATAAAAATAGACTGTTGATGCATCAACCTGTCAATGTCTTTTCCCTTTTTGAATTTCCTACACTTAACAATAAAATGTTCTGCAGTACGTACTTGGGGAATAATCTAGTTATTGATTATGAGATTTATTTGTTAATGTTGGAACCTGAGAGTTGCTTGGAGTAGGTGGTGTCTGCAAAATGCCAGGTGGTTTTGATTAACACACTAACACAAGTCTTCCACCCTTAAGGCATTTTGTGTATATTGTTTATTCTTCCCTATTATGGTCTTGAAAAGTAGCAATTTTTTCACAATTTAAACAAAATTTGAGTGGAAGTGTTTGGGCAGCAACCATGTCTCAAAACCATAGTTTAAAAACCCAGATCAAACCAGTTGTTCAGTGCTTAAACTAGTGAATTATCCTATAGACGGGTTCAGTTGGTGTCTATAGACTTGTTTACCAAAAGCCCGTCAAAATCGAGTTGAGCTGGGTAAACCTGGCTGGTCCTTAGAAACCCACACTAAAAAACAATTGTTGGGTAAAATTTAAAGTTTGAAAGCCTAGTGTCAGGAATAGAACCTGAGACCTCCGCTACAAAGACAAGGCCTCTTTCCTCCAGGCGAAAGTTAGAGGTTGTGCAGAGAAATATCTTTTTTTTTGAAAAGTAATTAAATATTTTATAAATCAATGCATAATACACAGGAAGTATATTATCACTTTAAATCAGAAAAGGAACAATATGAAATTAGGCAGCCCGTCTATATGCCTAGTAGCTGCATCATTAAACTAAGTATACAATGTCAAATAAAACAATTCCCTAATCTGCTCTGTTGTCCGTGATTGGTCTTCAAAACAACTGTTTCTTTCTCTCCATACACACCAAACGATGCAACCCGGAGTAAGGTCCCATACAAGTTTGCTATCTTTATTTCGAAACTTTCTCCTCCATGCCTTGACCATGTCCGCCATATGCCTCGGCAACACCCAGTCCATGTGTTGTGACGCCAAAATATCGTTCCACATTAAACGAGCAGAATCACAATGAAATAACTAAAATCATATGTAAGTATATAAAGATGATCTATTTGGAAATATCTTTCCTATTGGATTATTATAGTCAAGCATAGTTATTTATAAGCTTAATTTATATTTAAAAAAGTCAATTATATGTTTTAAAGATTTTATGCAGTACACTTTTAACTTATGACATGCCTTAATTTTTGAATGTAGAGTTATTACGTTATGTTATTTTAAAAATTTATTTTTATTTAGGTTTGCGTCTGGTAGTGACCTGTAGGTTGAACCACTGACTTGATGAACCATGCTATGTCCAGGCTGGATAACTATGCTCTAAACAGTTGCACAGGAGATACATTTTTTTTATACAGGAAGTCAAAATTTAAAATATTTCATTAGTAATGACCTGTAGAAGGTTGCAAATAGAAATGAAAGGCCTTAATGGAGTGTCAAATAAAGTGGAACTCGGTGCCACCAATTGACATCATCGTATTTTCGCTAAAAAGCATTAGTCATGCATGTATTCCTTGGCATTTATACATAGCTTTCACAAACTTAGATTCTTAATATTTATTGGTATTTTGTTGTAGAACTTCCATCATTTTTACTTATTCTTATTTGGTTTTATATGATGGAAATTATTGAATTTTTGTCAGATTAAGGTCGTGCATATTTGTGAAGCAACATTAACCAAGCGGTTGATTGAATTTGAGAATACGGAGTCAGGAGGATTGACGGTATGTCTTCTTCAGAACAAGTAGAATCCAAAATTCCAGCATATATAGCCCCTGTTTGGGCTCCAAAAAATATATTTTTGGGGAAATGTATTTTAGATTGTGATTTTTTTAAAAAAATGTGTGGTTAAAAAAGAAGGAAAAATTTTGGGTTTACATGTAATATTATTTTATTGGAGAATGTGTGGTTAAAAAAAGGAGAAAGAAAAATGCATTTTAGATAAAATGGAGCCCAAACAGGGTTATAATGCTTGTGATTCCAAAAGTTGAAATTGGGTGGAATTAAGTATTTCAACCAGAGTTGAGTTGACTAGTTGGATGTATGTTATAGACACTGTCTCAGCTACTGGGTATAATCAAACTTTCCTCTTAGATGTGTAGTTTCTATCTCTCTGTTTGCTGCTGTGTAGGAATACTTCTCAAAATTGGAAGCCCATTAACATGCATAATTGGGCGATTCCATTGCCCATAGCTGGATTCATTTGTATTTGTAAACCTATTATTTAATACCTACACTATTATTTCGGCATTTAATGAAAATTACTCATAAATCATCCTCGTTGATCTTTAGTTTTATTGGTGATGGAGACATTTATCAAATACTGTGATAGCTTATTTATGTGTGGTGAGGTTATAATTAAATGTTAACATGAACTAGATCGAGGAGTTCAACCTGAAAGCTGAGGAGCTTCAAAAAGACGAAGGGTTTATGAAAGCACCGTATAGTGGGTCGAAAACATCAGGGACCACTGAATTGCTCTGTGAACATAAGGGCACTGGGAAACCTCCATTTGCTCATGGCCTTTGTGAAAGTTGCTACAGTGAGGTAACTCTGATTCTCTCACCTCATATTTCCCAAACAATATGGAGAATAACAGTGATTGTACTTGTTGTTGCAGTTCATAAAACTTTCTGGAGGCCTTGATGGTGGATCAGAGCCTCCAGCTTTCCAACGTGCAGAGAGGAAAAGAATTATGGCAACGGAAGCTGCGGCTGATAACACTGAGAATCCAAGCTGCCCCACATCGCCTAGCCCAACGGAAAATAAGAGTAAATGTTTAAATGTACTTTCTGACTCTCTCTCTCTCTCTCTCACACACACACACACACACACACACACCCACATATCTGGAAATTCTCTCTGCCCCTACCGTAATCTAGCTCCTACCTAGGCAAATTCTCAGTATTGGACCTCTCTTCCTCTCTTTCTACTCTCGCATATCTCCACGTTTGCCATCTCTTAGTTTTTAAATGTTTGATTCTATGGCTTTTGGTTGACAACAGCAAGATTGATGACTCGTTAAAAGAACTTTGAATCATTTTGAAAAGATACAAGGTTGATGGAAGATAACCTAGAATCAGCGAATCACAATATTGATCTTGCCTTTTGTGTTTGTATGTTTATTTGGGATGATATAAGTTGAATAATTTCAGAAATGTTTATCATGCGTCAGACAGGATATCTCATGTCCTGTGTTTCAAAAATATTATCTAGTTCTATTGATTGAATATTATATGGTCAAGATGTTGCAGAAGTCAAGTTATTGACAAAGCTTTTACGACATGAATTTTTTGATGGATGACTTGAATATTGAGCATGCATTTTGGAACTATTAATCATCTATAACATATTTAGCAGAGTAGTAAAATCTGAATGTTGACTTTTTAAAATGATGTAGGGTGTTTGACTCTTTTTCGTTCTATTTTATTAGAAAAGGTTGCAAGTGAAGCAAAAAGTCGTGCTTCCTTTCATCCGAATATTGTATATTTTTTTACTCTAGATGTCCCTAAATTGGATGTTTTGATTTTCCTTCCTCTTTTTGATGTCTCAAAATTATCTTCACTTATGTAAATGAAACTTATTTCCTTCCTCTTATTTCTCAAGCTACTTAATAAAATAATACCATTTTGTGTTTCTTCAAATCGTGGCAAGTCAAATCATTGCATTCAATTTAAGATGGATGGAGGATTACACAAGAAGCTAGGTCTTACTTCTCATACTAATATTACAGCATTAATATACACATGTTCTTCTAATTTTGTTTTTTATGTTTATATCTTTTGGACCACATAATTTCGATCCAATTATGCTAATGGCATGTTATTTTGTTGTATTAAGATTTTAGCATCTCTTTTTTAGAAGAAAACTGACCTCTTCGATTCAATTTTTGTATTCAGAACCCGCCAAATTATAAATCTTCTAACTTCCTTTTGCACTGTTGATTTTTTTGCTTTCGGTCTTCTTTGCTGCCAAGGATTAACTACTTTTTAGTCTTAAATTAATTTGTTTTTATCTTTTGTAACCCATTAGTTTAACAAAGAAGGCTACATCAAGCGTACAAGTGAAGAAGAAAATCAGCAATCTGTGCAGTCTGAATCAACAGGTATCCTACAATGTAATTTTTTTCTTACGGGAAGATTTTTAATTCCTCTCTGTATTTAGTTTTGGGAAATTTTCACTTTACTTTATTGTTCCAGGTGCTGCTGCACACCATAAAATGGACGATTCTGCTAATGAGAAAATAGACGGAGTTGATACAGCAGCTGAAGAATCGGATAGCTTATCTGACATTGATGATTTTGAGGTTTGTGACTTTTCCATGCTCACTTTGAATGGAATATCATTGCATGTCAGGTGTTGTCACTTGACTATTTCTCCTTTCTCTGTTCTTGATAGTATCAGCTTGAAGGAAATGATAGTAAATGCTTGTGAATTCTAATGCTTATATTTCATCAAATAAATGTATTAGATCTCGTTAATATATGGTTACCTTTGTGGTCCATCCAATAAATCCACTCAAGTTTGGTAATTGTTTCAGTGTAATGTCCATAAAGCAATTCATATTATGAAGGCTATTAGATTATGTCTAATATTTTTAATGCTATATTACTTTATTTATTTTCAGGATCTTAAAGGCATGATTGTCGTGGTTTAATATTTCCTCGTTGAAACGGCTCATCATCTTTATGTTATGATGATACCCAAGGCTTCTTTTATGTGATAGTGGAAACATTCTTTAATCTTCTTTTCTCCTGTTCCTTTTTCCTTTCTCCACTCTATTTTTTCCCTTATTTATAGATGCTTTTGGCTGGGTGGGGGAGGGAGGATAAAGTAAGGTTACTGATGACAAGACAACAAAACAAGTTAAAAAGTTAAGCTGCATTGGCTCTTGGCTCGAGCTTTATTATAATGTATTTGTTTTGCACACTGTAAATTTTTTGTCTTTCCATCAATATGGTTACTCTAATTTTCAATTCAGTTCCATTTGGACGATACTCTTTATTTTTAGTCATCGTTTTTGTTGCTGTAGTTGCATCTCCAATTATTGGTTTTGAAAATGTGTGATCTGAATTTTCTTCATTGCCAACATGTCTCTATGCTATTTTCATATTTTCCAAGCATATCTTAGTGAAACGATTTATTTTTTTTATTCGTTGACTTCGTTATGACTGTTAAACTGAAACAACAATGTTGTCAGGTTGATGGCTACCTTCACAGTGAGGAGGAGCAGCGCTACAAGAAGATTATTTGGGAGGAAATGAACAAAGAATATCTTCAGGTATTCTGAAATTTTCTATTTGATTCACTTTATACGCAACATGCTACATTCAGTCATGATGTCATTGTTTTTATGGTTGAGATTATGATTTCTGCTTTCATATTTCTCAGGAACAGGCTTTAAAAGAAGCAGCGGCATTAGCAGCAAAGAAAGCTTATGAGGCCAATTTCCAGAACTGCCCAGAGGATGCACAGAAGCTTGCAGCTGCTGCTGCGGCAGCTGTGGCGAAGTCAAAGAAGGTGGTATCCTGACCATAACATTTGTTGATTCTTCCATTATTTTATCAAATTACATCATTCCCTTCTGATTATTATTTTGGAAAATTTACGTAAATTTTTTAACTGTTGTAAGTATTTTCTTAGAAGTTTGATTGATTCTATATGCTTTGGCCATGAAGCGATGAAGTAATATGTGTTCAGAAAATTGGTATGCCCCTGGAGGTGAAGGAAGGGGGTGGGGTTTAATAACTAAAGACCTGGTGCGCAACTTGCCCATTTGACCATTAATCCTTTTATCTCAACAAGACCTTTTGGGAGTTATTCAAATTATACATTTCCTTTTTATGAATATATAATCTTGCTTGTTAAATCTGTTGTCGAGCAGCTTTTCAGTTGGGAAGCTAACATATGGAAGTCCAAATTATTTTTCTGCATCTAATTCTAATAGACTTCTTAAAGAAAGCAGCTCTTATTTGTAGCTCTTCCAGATATCTTTTTTAACGTATTGCTCAAATTTGTCAGGGAACTTCTTTTGACGATTTGAAAAACATAATTTCTTAAAGAATTTGGTTTAGCATCCCTAGTGTTCTAAAGATAAGTGGTATCTAATATTTGATAATAGCTTAAATATATGTACGCTATATGGATTAGGTAAAACTAATTAGCTCTGTGTTCTCTTTTTCTCTCAGATTCCTGCCCATTAACCTGTTCTGATAAATGTTTAAAAGAGTTGTGCAAATAATTTCACTAATAGTGGGTTTCTCTGGAACCTCTGAGTTTGTATTCTTATGTATTGTTGGACGGAAAATGGCCTACAGGAAAGGCAACAGAAACGAGCTGCGGAATTAAAAAATTCAGTTCCTGCTCAAACTGCTGCAGAAGCCACTAGACAAATGCTAACTAAAAAGGTAATAATTGCAGTGGAAAACAGTTCATGCAATAAATGGTTTAGGCATTATGTTTGTATTGAAATAGACTTATTACCATGAAAGGACTTTAACTTTGTCTATGGTATGGTAAGTTCATATGAAGCACATAGAAAAAGGAAGATTTGAATTACATTTCACTTATTTGTAAAGCCACCAATGAACTCTAGTATAACACAGAACCATTAGAAAACCTGTATATAGTTGACGGATGAAATCCTATGAAGAAACCATTCTTCCTCTCTCTGTCCCTTGCATGTCGTGAACTATTGAAATTCACCAGGAAAAAAATAAAAATAAATAAATAAGAATTTANTATATATATATATATATATATATTCATCTTTATGATAGTAATATACTCAAGACAAATTATATGTGCCATCGATTTTATCAATACTTTTGCACCTTTCGTTGATAAATGGATTAAAATGATTTTGATGCAGAGGCTGAGTTCTAAAATCAACTATGATGTACTGGACAAACTTTTTGATGAATCTGTAAGTTGTTCTCTTCTTTCTTTTTTGGCCGATTCTGGTGCTATCTTTATTCACAATGAGAATTCATGTCACAATAACTAATAGACTTGAGTTTGTTATAGTTCTTAATAGCAGTGGGTCTAGGAACAGGAAATGCTTGCCCAAATATTCTCGACATTTAAATTGTTTTTTCCTGTTGCTTTTGCTTGGGCTCATTTTTGTATTTTTTGTTTTATAAACTTCTCGGAGCACCATGAAAGTGCAAATAACTTGTGGATAGTTCTTCTGTTGCGTGTATTTGCTTCCAAATTTAGGCAGTTTGGCTAGAAATTGGAAATATGTGCTCAAAGATAATATATTGATTTGAACTCCTGATGTGTTGATAGATGCTTCTTCCTGGTCAATACCACCTATATTTACTTAAGTCCCTACATAATGAGATTACATAACCATGTTATACCAATGCGCATGAAACTCAAGTTTGTAGAAGGTTGATGTCAGCTTTACATTACAATTTACACGAAAAAGGGGCTTATATTAGTTATCTGATACAACCCATTAGCTCTCTTAAGAAGTTTGGAACTCAGTCAAAATTATGTGGAGTTATTGGATTAGAAAGACCAAGAATGGACTAGGAAAAATAAAGGAAAAAGGCAAATCGATATTTGAAAAAAATGCTCAAAGGGGATGGAAAATTTTGAATTGTTGACAAAAACCACTAACGTTTAAAGTATGTGTTAATTCTTTCTCAGAACTATCAATGGAGTCTATTATATTTCGAGATTAAGTAGCCTATTTCTAGGAGCTGTCTAGGTAGATTTTCTACTCAATAATTTATATACATCCAGTTCTTTTTTTTCAATCCTAAGAACCTTATTCGCTTAATCTCTCTAAGAGTCATGAGTTTCCTAAAGTTACTGTTATGTTAATTGTTCTCGATTGGGGCTATAAATAAACTTGGGTCTCTTTTACTTGTATAACTTTCTGTTTACGTTGTTTCTTTTATAAATAAACAAAAAATAATCTTGAGGGGTTGCTCAATTGGTCAGGCCTTGAGTTTGCTCTCAATGGTCACCAATTCGAGTTCCCTCAGGGCCACTGAGGTGAGTATCGGCCATAAACTTCAGGGTTACGTGGGATTAGTCGAGGTGCGCACAAGCTGGTCCGCACATTCACGGTTATAAAAAAAAAAATAATAATACATGGCTACTTTAAGCAAGAAAGTTAATTAGAGCATTTTTCACTCTCTTTCAATTATGTTCTCAAAACATGATGAATGAGTAACCAGTACATTAAATTCAGTTACTCACAGCCATGTATGTGCTTTTGTGTATCTTGGTTAAACAATCAATTTCAGTACATCATATACCTATAATCATGCATGCATTCATATATAAATTCTTGTATATGGACTAAAAATACCTTTTTAACCTGTCGGTCAATGATATTGTTTCCTCGTGTTTGTTTCAACAGGCAATTTCAGAGGACGCCAAGAAAAGTCGAACTGATCCAGACTCCTATAACGATGACAAACCCGTACAACATAGGGAAAGAGATCTCGAACAAGAGGACAACTACGATGAGAACGAAGTATATAATTATGACGAAGATTATGATTATAACGTCTTGTGAATATTATTTTATATATGTTGTATACTTTTTTTATATTTTGATATTTTAACACTTCAATTTTTTTGTTTTTGTCCACTGAGGTATATCTTGTAAAGACAAGGGGACTGCAGCTTAAGTTAGAGAAGTGTAATTTGTTTATTTAGGGGATGTTTGATGGATATTATTGAGAAAATAATGTATTTTAAATAGTGATTTGATGGGAAATATGTGGTTAAAAAGTAAGAAAAAATTATTGATGTGGTGGAAAATATTATTTTGTTGAAAAATGTGGTTGAAAATGAGTTTTGAAAGAATGTATTTTGAGAAAATGTGTGTCAAACAGGGGCTTGGTATCATTAGCATCTGGCTTTGATAATTTGTTTTAAACATCACAATTGGAGTTGTAAAACGAGACAAGCCTGGCTGGGGTCTGCCCATTTTTGTTAATGGACTAGGCCTTAACCAGTTACAGCCCAAGACCTCAATCATGGGCCGGGCTGAACATGCACTTTGAATCCCCTCCCCGAAATGCTACTTTTTCAAGACGTTAGTTTTGCCTTGTAGCAAGACTATTATATGTCATGTTTGGTACGCAGAATTGAAGATAATGAGCAAAAGCTATAGATTTTTCTGTTCTTTCCACCTAGGCATACGTGACCTGCCTGCAACCTATTTTTCAATAATACTGTCAGAATTGACTTTCTAAATTTGGTGACATCTCGTGACCTGCCTGCAATCCGTGTCTTGTTCTGCTCTCTGTCAAAATGTCTTTTTCATATTCATTTCTTCACATGAAAATACTTAATAGTTGATAATGATCAGCGTGACCAAAAATAGGTTCATATAATCGTCGCCTTTAAATTTATTGAAAAATAATGATTATTTCATTGTCTTATGCTCTATTTAATCTCCACGGCCGAGTTTGTTTGTCTCGCTTTATTTACTTCACCAACCTCAGCCACTGGATAGGGAAAATATGGTGGTTTCGAAGACTTCCGACCGGCAGCTGTTGGCGGCGCTGCTACTCTTACTCATTGTGGTCTTCTCAGCTGCAGTTCCAACATCAAGTAAGGCATAAACAAAACTGTATATTGTCACTTAAACTAGGATCAACTCTATATTGTACTGTTTGCTATGTTCTTTTATAATGGAGATCCAGCTTTACGATCTTTTGGTTTCTTTGGATTTTTCTTGGTCGATAAAATTCTGTAAGCTTCAAACCCACAATATCGAGATCGTTTAAAGTAGAGAATAAAGGGAAAAGCACTTGGAATAATGACCTTTGTGACTAACAGGGTGCCTTAAAGAAGTACAAGATGAGTTATCAGTTCGTAATTTTCATAATCAGGTGAGTAGTACTATTCAAACATTCTTGAACTGATTTAAAGTAGTACTATGTTTGTTTTATTTTGTTTTTGTACAATTTTCTTGATGACAGAGTTCTATTTTGTGAAAGTTTAATGTTTTCTTGAATATTAATTATAGGAGCCAAGAATGGACATGGAAATTTCAGACTATTCAGGAACTGGAGCAAACCATGACCATGATCCACCTACTCCTAGTCCTGGAATAGTTTGATCAATTCATAATGTTCGTAGGCATGTGGATGTGGTAATTTATGATATTCAAACATGTAATGTATAGTATCTTTGTTCTTATGTTTGATAACTTTCATGTGAAAGTTACACTATCTGTTACATCAATGTCTGAAGTACGATTTCGATCACCCAACTTACATATTCGTTTTAGTTTGTCCATTTTGTCTCTGATCTCGACAAAAATTAATGGCTTCGGCTAGATGCAAAGTTAAATAAAAAATTATGCTCAAGTCTAGCACAAAAATCCATTTTAGTCCAACTTACCTCATGAAATGGTAATAACACGTTACCAATTTGGGTATTTTATTTCATGCATATTTGACTAAAGTTTAAAGCATTCGTTTATAATTAAATAAGTAAATTTTATAATAAATAAATTTTATTGGTACTAACAACATCGAAATGATGTTTGTCTATCACGATACAACACTTCTTTCAAATTCATATAGTATAATATTGATTTTATCAGGCTAACCAACTTTTGAGCATATTCTTCTTGACC
>CAIGRB010033766.1:88929-100703 GCA_903798255.1 Fraxinus quadrangulata | reverse complement strand
GTCAATGATATCAAGTCTCTGGAGCAATTCAAGTGTGTAAACTCGTTCAACTGTAATTAACAATTTCAACTTTGAAGACTCTGTCGCAGAACAATTCAGAACCACAGCCGATACAGATATGAGAAATAACTGTAAAAAGTCTAATTACGTACTTTTCTTGTCGATTGTTTAGAACAACAAAAAGGGATAAAGCCTTGATTAGTGAAGAATTCACCAGCACATGATTCAAACAGCAAAAGCCCTTTGGAAATCTTAAAAAAAATGGACGAAGCTAAAAGCATTTAATTAAGATGTCTCTCTTTTGTATTTCCTTTTCCCTAACCTTTCCCCTTCCCTTCCCATTTCCTTCGAGGAGTGGCGGGTATATGAAGACGTGGTTGGTGTCCTGAAGATCTTCTTCGACGAAAGCGTTGGGAATTTACTTAATCATGCGCAGCGGAAAATAAGCAATTTCAATTCCCATACAAGGATCTACATTGTGTTTAGATAGAAATTGTGATAGAAAATATACCTTTATATTTATTTTGCAAACTCTTTTATTGATCTTGGAATATGAACAATCACGATCTGCAATCCACTGTTGTCCAATCAAGAATGAGAGAATTAAGAGTTGTTCTCTTTATGTTTCAATTTTGTATTTTGAGTTTTGAATTCATTTTGAGTTTTGTGTTTCGAGTGTCCATTTTGAGATTGTTGAAAATGTGTTCTTTTTGGCATTTTGAAAAATTATTTTAAAAACACCCAAAATGCTTTTGAAAATTTTGGCTTGATTATAACCGAAAACACCCAAAACGACAAATTTGTCATTTTGAGTTTTCTTTCTAAATTTTAATTTGTTTTCAAAAATGCATTTTCGAAAATAGGAAAGAGAACTCGTTTTCACCATTTTGAAAAATCAAAAATAGAAAACGATTTGAAACTGATAAATATAACAGACCTTTAGGGTTTCTCTTTTCTTGTGCTAACAAGATAATGAATTCCGTTCTGTCTATTTTTTTCTGAAACCCTAATAGTTTATTAATATAAGTTCAAGTGAGTTTGATGCGTCTCTTAAATTTAACCTGATCCAATATTTTAATTAATCTATTAATTAAATGTAGTCAATGAATTAATTAATATAAGTAATTAATTCAATTAATTCGGGCTTATTAACAAGCAACCAAATTAATTACTTGTTCAATACTTAATAATTAATTAATTGGTGAATTTCATTCTTCTGGTTCTTCTTTTATGTGCGATCTAATATATTTCATATAGTAATGTATCATGACAATACATGTGACGAGAAATGTCACATGGTATGACAAAATCAAATTTGTTCGTTTACCGTGAAACTATAATCATTTAGTCAATATGATCCGACCAATTACGAGATATGGATATGTGTCAATCTCAATTATCAATCATATCTTTCATTCCACTATTAAGTCAATGTAAGTCGAAAACTCATTTTCGACTTATGAGTCCACTTTGACAAAAAAATTTCGTTATCAACTTAATTGAATGAAATATAGATCATAATCTCTTATTATTTAGAGTAGTGAATTATCTATTGATCATTAACAACTTTCATATGATTCTTAACCTACTCGAACGATGTCGTATTAGCGACCCTTGACAGAACAACATCCAACATTACCAAAGTATGGTTGTTCTTATATAAAACATTATGATGACTTCAAATTGAAGGACCAATTCCACTACCAATTAACTACTGATACTCAGATAGTTTATCCATGTGGAATCTTCATAGTGGATTTTCAATATTTTTTTCTTTAACAAAATATCAACGTGTTCATTTAAGTGTTACCACACTTTAATTTGTGAGATCAACTTCTTATTTCACAAGTAAGAAATGACACATGTGATGGTTTATCTATAATAACGATATAGTATCTCATTATTACGTATGACCATAAATGATTTAAGATTAGTCATATTTAATTTATATCACATAATCATAACTCCTTCCGACTAACAAATTACTAAGATTTAAATTTACAAACTCTGTTATTTAATTTAATTGAATATTAATTAAATAATAGATCTATTATAAAATGCATCAATCATATATTAAAAATATTTATGTTCAAAATTGATTGAATTTAAGGCATAATACTTCTACGCTGACCCTAAACCAAATCCGGTCCTCGTTCCCAGAACCCTCCACCTCCAGAAGCAGAATAACTCTAAAAAATTTATCTAATTATAGAAACAAAATAAACAGGGAGAAGCTGTCCACCTCGTAACACGTGTGCTCTTGAGATTTCTGCCATCCACACTACCGCTTAAATTTCTATAACACATATCATCAACTTTTATTAAAATTTATTCAAATTTTTATCGAAATTTTTATGGAACAACCACTAAATGGTGAAAATTGCTATCGTCCACGTTGACAAGTTGTCCACCTTGTAACACATGAGCTCTCGAGCTTTCTACTACCTACGCTACACTTAAATTTCTCTACTACATTTCATCAATTTTTATTAAATCTGTTGACTTCTATACCAAAAAGTATTCCTTTTTTGGTATTTGTTTTGAACGTGCATACCTGTCTACAGTAAAGCATGAAAGCTGTCTAACATATGAAGATGAGCAGACAACAACTTGCCTAAATTTTTTCAATTTTATATTCAGAAACAAACTTGTTGTTTTCCATGTAATTTGACAAATATAGCATATCAATTGTTGGAATATTTTCTTAAACTAATTAAGTTTCCACGACAGTAATTAATTACTTATTTTAGGTTACACGAGCTAGTTTAATGACTTAAGTATTTAAATAAAATGGTTCAAATTATATTCACACCATAATTTTTGTTAAAGTGTCTAACCTTTGATCATATTTTCATTCGTGTCTCGACTTTTTTCTTTAAATTCTCATCATCAACTTTTTATTAATTTGTACCTCTAGTCTCTAATGACTTTTTTGTCCAAAAAAATTGTGGAGAAGCTTAAAAAAATTTATTTACTCATAGTTTTAAATAATCAAAATAAAAAACAAATACACCCCACAAATCTTGCTTTTTAATTTATCTGGATTTTTATTGTGAAATATTCGTAAATTTAGCCCTTTCGGTGTAGCTAAAAATTAGATTTTAGTATATTTTGATAAAAGTTGATGAAATATGTTGTTGAAAAGTTGTAAATCCCATGACTGTTATTTAAATTAATTTTTAATTTTGAATTAAATTTTTATCGAGTTTTTAAATTACACGACCTAATATATCCAAGCTCTAACGCGTTTGTATACGTAAAAGGAGCCAAAACAAAATTCAAATACAACGTTCGCATCATATTCTTTGACTTTGCACGTTTCCAACTAAACTACACCCTACAAATCTTGCTTTTTCCTTGCTATATATACACTCATTCTTCTTCATTCTTTGCTCATTGAAAACCAAAATCATTTTATTTGATATAATTAGTGAAAATGGAGAAGAAAATCATTGTTATACTTTTCTGTTGCCTTCTTCACTTTGTTTCTGCTCAACTGCGAGTTGGTTTCTACAGCTCTACCTGTCCACGAGCAGAAACGATTATTCAACAATTGGTGCAAAAGCAGTTTGGGGCTGATAGATCCATTACCGAGGCATTGCTTCGAATGCATTTTCACGACTGCTTTGTCAGGGTAAGGATCAACCCTTATTACTATAGATGAATATTATACAAGCATATTTGGTATACTCGACTAACATTGTAAAGTTAAGGATCATCCCTTATTACCATCGTGAATATATACTATAAGGTATATTTGGTATGCTCGAGTGTCTTTTTCAATGTAAGGATACCCTTATTACTGAACGCGAATATGCAATATGAGATATATTTGGTGTGCTCGACTAGATATAATTGAGCATTCATCCTGCACTCTAATGAAAACATTTACGTTTCTTGAAACCGGGAATATTGTATTTGAATGCAGTTATAGGATATATACACACAATATTCTTCATGTATTTGCATTTCGTGAGCCATCTTTTTCAAACAAGAGCTTGCCATTTAAGTTCTATTTTTATTGCATTCAAAGATTTGGACAATAGAATTTCTGCAATATGAATTTCTCCAACATATTCTAGCAGTAACTGAATTTATACTTTAATCTAGACAATTCATCTCAAAGACGAGAATATAACTTAAATTATGGTCAAACACGTCTTATCACAAGTAATTGATTAAAGTCTTAACATGTATAATCGTGCGATAACACTTGAACTCGAAACATTTATTTATTTTGATTCCATGTTTTACTGTCTCATCTAACAATTGTAACATATTTAACAATTATCCGTGTAAAAAAATGGTTTTAGGGTTGTGATGCATCGATACTCATCGATTCAACCAAGTCCACATCTTCTGAAAAGGATGCAGGACCAAACTTGACAGTGCGAGGATACGAGCTCATTGACGAGGTAAAAAAAGCCCTCGAAGCTGCCTGCCCCTCCACCGTCTCGTGTGCAGATATCATAACAGTGGCAACAAGAGACGCGGTTGTCTTAGCCGGAGGACCTCGTTAAAATTTACCAACCGGAAGGCGGGATGGCCTCATCTCGGACTCAGCTGAAGTAAATTTACCAGGCCCCGCAATGTCTGTGCAAGAGGCATTCCAATTTTTCAGAGCAAAAGGGCTGACTTTGAATGACATGGTCACCCTTTTGGGTGCACACACAGTTGGAGTTGCACACTGTGGCTTCTTTCAAGACCGCCTTTCGAATTTTCAGGGCACCGGAAAGCCCGATCCAACGATGGATTCCACGCTGGCTTCTAGACTCTTGAGGACTTGTGGAGCAACATCAAGGCCGTTGAACAGGGATCCAACGGTGTTTTTGGATCAAAACACATCATTTATATTTGATCATCAGTTCTACAATCAAATACGGTCCAAGAAAGGAATTCTGCAGATTGATCAGCAGCTTGCATTGGACAGATCAAGTGCAACAATTGTATCAAGTTTTGCATCCAATCCAAGTGCGTTTCAGCAGAATTTTGCAAATGCGATGATCAAGATGGCAAATATTCAAGTTCTTGTGGGAAAAGCTGGAGAAATTAGGAAAAATTGTAGGGTTTTTAATCCAAAGTCTCGTAAAGGGTTTTAAGATCATTATTCTCACAAACTTGTTATAAATTCGATACTTTGTATACAAGATAAAAAACAGCTCTCTTGTTATCAATTTTATGTGTCACTTTATTTATTTTCATTGAATATACGAATAATTTGTACAAGGTTTGATAAATATGAACAATATTTTTGTATCCCACATATTTATATGAATTTTAAAGTTTGATATGAAACAACATTTCCTTCACTCTATTTTTGTATTACCAAATATTTATATGAATTATAAGGTTTGACATGACACAATATTTTTGTGGCATTTATGATTAAATTTTGTAACCCAAGTATTTACATGAACTAGAATGCAAGTAATGTATTGCAAAATGAATTATAAGAAAATTAAGTTTCCCTTTACATCAGTTTTGAAATTCTTGTAGTAGATGTAATTAAGTATAATTTAAATTTTTGGAAGCAAATTTCATCATTGTTAGATAATAATGCAATACAAAACATGTCTTATTTATTTTTGTTTTAATTTCCTTTTTCAAAGGCGTTTTTGTCTTTGTATCATAGGATTTTCTAATAATTACCACTATTAAATCTCTTTTATATTAAAAAGCTAGTTGTTTTGTGAGCCGTTGATTGAATAAAATGATTGTTATGTTAATTATGCTCAGAAACAAACAAAATACCATAATCGCTCTAATACAACTTGTTATGAAACAACCAAAATATCTTTTGTCAGAAGAAATATTAATATACTCGGATCGCTGTTAGTAATGTTGGAAATACAAGAATTATGTATTGTTTGAATACCATTTGATGAAACCAACAACTGAAATGAATGGTTGAAGTTATATGGTAAATAATGAAATATTAAATTTAAGTAAAAGAATAAAAGAAGATAAGAAATATGACAGAGGAATTAAGATATTTTATTGACTCAAGAATAATGAAAAATAGAGAAAATTATAATGAATCCTATAATTCTAGTAATCTATTTTCTTACATTATAAAATTGTATAGAAGAGCTTAATATTTATAGGGAGCATGTAGGGGATGTCCAAACCCTCCTACTAAAGTTGTTGATGAAGTAAGATACCAAACGGGTCCAAAACAAATTATAACTCATGATGGGCTTTCAAAATAGAATTTCAACTTGACATAGGACTCCAATAGCATTCCAAACTGAATTCTTCTTGATGTGCATTTCAATTAGAATTCTTCAATTACTTCGACAAGAAATTCGGGTTACACCCAAATTCTAATAGATTTTCTTAATTCGTTATTCAACTTCGACATAAATGAATTGTGGAGATTAAGAATCAATTCCCATACATTCATACACGAATCAATGAGTCTTTATTATCAAGTATTCATTAAATATGTATTTGATTGTATTATTTCTTATCGCTAATTCCTCTTTCGCTCTGCATCATATTCGAAATTCTTACTTGAGGAGCATGGGGTTGAAGTATTCTTAAACTTTATTAGTTAAACTACAATGAAAATAATTATTTACCTTATTACCTTTATTCAACACCAGAGGAAGCAAATTTGTACTAAAAAGATGAGGTAAATTTAACGAGCTCGTATTAATTTGCTTCTTAGTTTCCTTCACAAATCTGTAAGTTTTACTATGCATATTCAGTAAATTCCAAATTTCTAACTTGCTGATCGTGTAGTCTGCATGTGCTAAATAGAAACAGGAAGCTTAGTATTGGGGAAAGAAACCAAATTCTTCAGTTTGACTGTGCACAGAACTTGACACAACCCACCTGATGATGGCCCAAAGATCCTCCAACTCAGTTGCAGAGGTTCAAACTTCAAATTATGTCACATTTGTTCCTTTTCATTTCAACTCAAATCTATTTTTGTATTGAACTCATCTGTCCTTTAAGAACTTTATACTAATGGACCTCAATATGGACTAATGATATAATATCTCAAAATGACATGTTTTTAGTTCCCTAGAGAACCTTTACAGGTATGTTTCAATTTAAATCCACATATGGAAAAATGTCTTCTTTGTTACTGTATAGTCTATAGATAAGTTTATCATCATCAAAAGGGAATGAAGCATTTAGTCTTAGAAAAATTGAAAGAACTATATTAATTTTTTCCGGTCTCGTCAAATAGGTAAAAATATATTCATGCAGTCGACCTCAAAGATCATGGTTTGGTTTGGTCCAAAGAAATTCTGGTTGTGAGAGATTAAATTAAAAGCTTCGTTTCGTTACTAGTTCTATGAGTCGGAACAAATTAAACTTTAACCGACATAGAACCAAATGAACCAAATCTATCAAGTTTCGATTCCAATTTGATTCGGATGGTTTCAAGAACAAATACTCACCTCTTACTTGTGGTGCTTATTAAAATTAAAATAAGTGAAAGTGGGAGTGAGAGTGGGAAATGAATATTTTACTTCTCTTTTTCATCACTTTATCCATTTGTAGCTAAAGTCCAAAGCCCCTAGAAAACCTTCTAAAGTGAACAAAAGTGGTAACATGCCTAACCACAGAAATAAAATTGCAAATAACTTGTGTATTTTATTTTCTAATGGTCACCGGCCAACATTTTTGTTCAGCTTTTGGGGCACATTACATGGCTAGGAGACTTTTCGACTTCCAAGTGCTCGACATTTAATGTGACTAATACCCCCCAGTGGCATCATAAAATCAAGGTAGACAAATTTCATTTTCTTTTATTGACGTATGTTTGGATAAAGAAAATTTAATTATACAAAAGTAACATGGCAGCATAACTTTACTCGCTCTAATTGAAAGTTTCAGATGGACATTAAGCAACTAAAGTTATTATATTTTCACCCATTTATCGAAATACTATTTACCTGTTAGTATTATTTTTCTTTTTTCAAACTATGGCAAGTCGAGAGTTTATTTATATTAAATGAAAATTAAAAAATATAAATTTAGGCGGGGTACACAACAAGACCTCTAGCCAAAGGAAAAACCAAAAAACTTTATATCTGATGAGCTTCGAGCTAAAGATAAACTAATAAGTCTTACATCTCTTGAGCCCTCATCATCATTCGAGTTAGCATAGGTCGAAAAGAAAATATTATTAATTTAGTTATGCTGCCGCGTTACTTTTGTATAATTAAATTTTCTAGAAGCGGTTCATCTATATAAAAAAAAAAAGTTAAAACTAAAAAAAGAAAATAATTATATAATTTGATGCTGCAAGTTTTCCTTGATAAGAACAAACAAAAACAACCAAAACAGAATACACTTAAATAATCAGTTCTGTAAATCCTTAAGAACGAAGGCAGTGCAGATGCAAACAGGGACAGAAAACTGAATCCAGTCGGTTCTTGCCTGTGCTCAGTATTCTTTCACGAATTTATTCAATTTCTTAAAAATGTTAAAAAATATAATTTGCAGTGTGGAGAGAAATGTGTTCGAAGTTTAAGCCAACCTTTATGACCCTGTCTTCTCATTTCAATTAATATATTTTAAAATGACAACAACAGGGTGTGAACTGTGTTTTTATGTCTGCTTAACGTCATAAATAATTAATTATTGCAAGGATTCTTTACTATAGTTTGGCTTGTTCCTCCCTTTACCCAGATTTCCATGCATTCCTTCACATGCTGAAACCCTAGTTCTTGTACCTCTTGGCCCATGTTTGACAGATTTTTTTTTGGAAAATAATGAGTTTTTGAATAATAAATTTTGGGAGAACGTATGGTTAAAAAGTAAGAAGAAGTTTTGGATTTATGTAAATAATATTTTATTATGAGAATGTGTGGTTGAAAATGAGTATGGAAAAGAAAGATTGAAAAAGAATTAGAAAGAATGATTGTCAAACAAGGCTTTGATTTCACATTCAATCAATCTCCCATGCCCACAATTTTGTGATCATATGCAAATTGTCTATAGATTTCCTCTTAATTAGTTTGAACTTTTAAAATAGAACTTCAAGTTTTAATATTGAATCAAAGTTCACTAACTCAAGCGAGCAAACTAAAGATTGATGTTTTCAAATAAGACACTATCTTATGGGGGCTTGCGTAAATGTCATTTTTGATAAATAGGAAAGTTAAAACCAACATATGGGGGCTTCAATTACTCATGTTAATAATGTTAACATTTCAATATCCAACTCAGGTCCCAATATTTCGAAATGGCATTTTCTTTTACCTAATATATTTTAGACACAAATGAAGTGAAATTTGTGCAATTTTTGAGTTTAAGAATTACAAAGAAAATTCTCTTTTTTAAAGGGTTGTGTAATAACTAAAAAAGTGAAGGTTTCACATAAATTATGCTATCACTGTTAAAGAAATTATTTCGAAAATATCACGGGGAATGTTATAAATGCAAAAAGAATTTAGGATTGCTATCCATTAAGGTCGTAATTGTACATATCCATCAATTTTATGGAGTACTACGTACCAAATATCTTTTTTTAAGGCAGTACTAAATATATATTTATAGTTTAATCATAGCTATATATCGCTTCTTAAAGCTTGTGATCAGGTTATAGAAACCACAAACACAGATAATTAGGATAAGAAAATGTTGGGAATATGCCATTCCTCAACACTAGAATTTGCAAAAGAAAAGCCAGAATAGGCTACAACTGAGCGGCCAGAAAGAATAGTGTTCTAGTATTAGTACATATCCTTTCGGAAAAGCCAACATAGGTGCATGGTGTCTTAGATTTTGGGTACCTAAAGAATTTTCAGCATTCATGCACTTGAACTTCAACTTTTTCTAAAGTTACTTTTGTCATTTTAAATCATTTGTAACCGTCGAAGAGATCAAAATTTTATGGTAACATTGTATCTGGATTGGCATTTAAATATGTCTCCAGATTGCAGGGAATAGCATAGGGAATTTATTGGTCTTTCAATCAAGTTATGATTCTGGGGGAAAAAAACATTCCAAGTAGCAAAAAATGAGGATGGATTACAGGCTTTACAGCATAAATGTTTGGGCACAACTTGGGGAAGGGTGGGGTGTGGGAGAGAGAAAATATAAATAAATAATTTTCTCACATTCTTAATAGTTTGATTAATTCTTTTATGATGAGGATGGAACAAGGTTTACTCATGATAGATCGCTACTTTTCTATATGCGTCGCCTAATGCATGATGGGCATATTCGGCCGATTATCGATAGAGTGAATAGATCCATCGTTTCTTAAAATTTTATTCAATTTCATACCACAATCTCAACTTCTTTTTTTATTTTTTTTTATTTTCCCTTTTTACTTAAATATTTTTTTTATTATTATTATTTAGTATAAAACATAGATATCTTTCTCAACCTGTGACTGACCCTGTCAAGTTATTATGTATTTCTATTCAATTAACCAATCTTGATATCAAAAATCTCTGGTATTCTTAAAAAAAAATTATGGATGATCATTGTTCTCACATTGTGGCCACAAGAACTTGCTTGAAAAGTAACAAACGCCATTAACTATTTAGAAGTTACCATGGTATGATGAAATAGAAGTCACAATTAGTAGCAACTAACCATGTTAAACGACTAGTTACACAAAGGCGACTTCTATATCAGAAACGCAAAATGTTAGAAAATCAAGAAATTTTCAGTAATTAGAAGACGCTGAATTTAGGGTTTCGTTTCTTCTTGATTTCGTGCTACAGTATGGATGGGATTAATTTAGGATTTCATGGGGATATTTTGTTTTTTTAATTGATAAGGTTAATTGGAGTTAATTTAGGAATTTATTGTTGAGAAAAGAAAGTATTTTCCGTTAATTCTTAAATTAAAATAAGTAAAACATTAATTATTAAGAAATTTTGCAACTGCATTATTTTTCATTTACAAAGAAACTTGAAAGGTGCTAAACGTAAGAATCACAAAATTTCACTTTTACTTGTATATTAGAGTGAAAATTTTCAACTATATGGTCAAATACCGACTAAAATAACAAAAATACGTGTGTTTGCGTCACATTATTTTGGAAGAACGTATTTTGGAATAGTAGATTCATGAAAAATATGTGGTTGAAGAAGAAGGAAAAATTATTGATGCGATAAAAAATATTATTTTATTGAAGAATGTGTGGTTAAAAATGAGTAGAAGAATGAATGAAAATTTTAATGTGTACCAAACAAGGGCTTAATTATAAAACTGATCTGTAAAATTATTTTCAGCCCACTTGCAATACATAAACAGTGGATATTCAGTTAACGTAAACAAGACGGGAAGTGAATGAAAATAGTGGAAAAGTGTACAGAGCTTAGTATTAGTGAGATCCCTGCTNGGTTAAAAATGAGTAGAAGAATGAATGAAAATTTTAATGTGGACCAAACATAGGTCAAACAATTTTCTTTGACAGTTTTTGTAAATATGCAACATCTTGCAGGCTAATTATTGGTAACACAATTCCCCACATTGTGACCATATTACACACTTGCATATCATAAATTATATATAAAAAGAATAAATAAGGGAATGTAAGAATCATAATTATTTTTACATAAATGGAAAAAGAAATGTAATGGTATTTAATTCTTCTTGTTGTAAGGGAGATAGCATTGCTTACTCTACATTTTTTAGGGATATTACTTGATAGTAAATTATTTTCTCTTAATTTGTTATATAGAAAGTAAGGTTCGATGTCCTTTCTAATGTACCTTAATATTTAAACTATTTTGACCAACTTATTGTTTAGAAAATAAACTTCCTAGACATCCACAAAAAAAAAAAAAAAAAAA
>CAIGRB010033766.1:29225-88527 GCA_903798255.1 Fraxinus quadrangulata | reverse complement strand
GAGATCCCGTTGGACGCCAAAACCCGAACAAATCCTTATACTTGAATCCATCTTCAACAGTGGGATGGTTAATCCTCCAAAGAATGAAACTGTGAGAATAAGAAAATTGCTCGAGAAATTTGGCTCAGTTGGTGATGCCAATGTCTTCTACTGGTTTCAAAACCGACGGTCGAGGTCTCGTAGGAGGCAACGACAAATTCAAGCCAGCCTTACTGGAGAACAACTACAAACTCAGACTTCAAGTACTGGTGGTGCAATTCAATATGAAAATGCCAATTCTAGTTCTGCTGGTTTTGCACCCAATTCACAGTGTTTCCCTATGTGTTCTGCATCTTATAGCCTCGTCGGCAATGAGAATTCGGATGATTTCTTTTCATTTTCCGGCGGCCATCCGGGCCTCCCGGAAATTGAGCAAAATCCTTCAATTTTTTGCTCTGCTGACACTTCAAACTTGCAATACCAGTCTGGTAAGCATAAACTAATTATTTCTTGGCATTTTGCAGTAAGCATAAATTAATTGTTTCCATTTTTATTAGATTTCATACAGGTTTTCATTAAATTTTCACTTTTCTTCATCTTAGTCCAAACCCTAAACTTCTTGATAAACTATTATACTACAATATTGAGGCTATTTTTTCCCCTCTCTCTTTCCCTTAACTTCCTGAAGTATTTCCCATCCAATCAGTTATTTTTCCCGAATTTTACTTTTAGCAACTCCTATGTTCGAAGCAAGATGTTGTCTAATTAGACCACGAATTACAAATGTCTAAATATTAAGTTGAGACCTACTCGAGTGGATCGAAGTACTTGTAACGGTTAAAACTTTTTTAATTGTCTAAATTTTATCAACAGCGGATTCTGTTACTTGGATTTGTGGATTGTGTTTCGTGTCACAGTGCATAATTTTCATAAATTAGTAATCCCGATACTCGATCCCGTAATTATCTACTTTGATGAACTACTTCTTCTGAAATTTGTGCAGGATTGATTACAGTGTTTATCAATGGAGTTCCAACAGAGATACATCGGGGGGCGGTGGACATGAAATCCATATTTGGTGAAGAATTTGTCTTATTTCATTCGTCAGGAGTGCCAGTTCAAGTAAACGAGTATGGTTTTCTGGTGCAGAGTTTGCAGCATGGTGAAAGCTATTTCCTGGTAAGCAATCAATGCCAAATCAGTTATGTAACTGCTACAGGCACACAAAAAAATTGACAGAATTTTTTCAGAAACACTTGACAATTTTTCATTAGTTTTGGATCCAATAATGACAGAAAATGCACCATACACATGCCGACAGAGCAGCACCAGGGAATTATTCATACCAAATTATGGAAACTGCTTTGGAAATTGTATCCCACAAAACATAGTCATATTTAACTGCACCATCACTAAGAAAGTCGGCAGATTCATGTTTAGTATGTAATATTGAAAGAAATTGAACAATTATAATGATAAAATTGTAACATTTTTTCTATTATTTACTATTAGCATTGAGTATATCCAACTCTTGGTACCAATTTTGAGGAAAAAAATAAACTGAATTTTCAAATTTAGGATATAAATATTTATTTGAAACGAGTTTCAATTAGATTGAAAGAATTTTTTGTTTTCATATATTTAATTTTTATTATCAATTAAAAATCAAATATAGTGAGATTCAGCATATGATTGCACACTTGTACCTTAATTCTAATAGTTTTTTTAAAACAAAGTCATATGCACAATTAATCGGCTTTTATAACTTTATTTCATTGTAGTAAGATCTTCATTACTCAAATCATGCAATTCAATAATTTAATTTACTTTGAAATAATTAAGCAGATTTTTTTTTGTAGATTTCATGAAAGCGATTAATTTACTTCGAAATTATTTGCAGGTTCCAAGAAATTCTTAAATTCAAGATTGAGGGTGTCAGAGCCTGTGGGGCTTTCTTAATATTATGGAAACTGAAGGAAAATTTGTTGTGATTTGCCTAATAAAATTTTAAATATTTTCCTTTCTAGTATCCTTCTCTTGCTTTGTTTTGATGGCTTAATTCAAAGCTAGATATGTTACATAGAATTTGGTTATGGAATAACAATGTTTAGGATCTTTATATGAATGAAATTACTATTGTATCAGGGGCTCTGAATCCATTATTTAGAGAGGTGGGAATTGCTTCAAACACATTATCATATTTAATAATTAATTGTTGAATTTTCGAGATCAATAATGTTTAGGTTTTACATTAAAACGACGTGAGATTTAATACATGCTGTAATAAAATGTTGACTAGCTCGAGAAAATTAATCTTACAATTCGATTATCGACTAAGCTTTAAATTGGTAAAAACGTTCGGTTGGACTTTTTAGATTTGATACGAGTTTCATCATAAAATATCAACATTGGCTTTTTAAATATTTAAGCGTGCTTAAATTTTACCATTATCATTATGTTTTTATTCGAATATTTTCAATTACTACTATTTTTCATAGTAAATATTTTGTTCTATACCTTCTATAAAATAAGTACATTGTCTTGGACCATTTTCATTAATTAATTAAAATTTATAAATTATTTGATTTCCATCCAAAATAAATAAATATGTCGGGGATGAAACCAAATTTTCATTTTTTATCGACCATACAATATATATATATTTTTTAATGAATACTAGATTCAATGAACGCTGCACAGCTTTTTTATGCAAATAAATTATAGAAATACGGTCACGTACTTGTTCCTTGTCAATCTAGCATTAGGTTAATTAAATTAGTGTTAATAATACAGTTTAATATTAGTATTAATACAATAATATTTGATAAATCAATCGGCTCCGTACTACTAAACAATTCCATCAGCCACCAGACAAAAATAATCACTTTGCGAACTCTTTACAAGGGATTGTGTGATATCGCAAGTGTATGAATCGAAATAAATAATAAAGCGTGCGAATAGATTATATTATTAAGTATTGAAATCGATTAATTTTAATATGATTTGAAGAATCAATTTGGGGGGATTTATAACTTAAATCTAATTAAACAATTAACTATCTAGCTTGCCTTGAGAAAATTCTCAATAAGATTTAAATTTCATGACAAATGATTCCATCATAATTAATCCGGTTGAATTTTGCTTTCTACTTTCTAACATTATAGATTCAATGTAGATAAGGATTTGTCTACATGTACATAATGGTATTCACCCCCTTCACATGGAGGGAAACCCACTTCGAATATATATTAAATTTTATCTGAAGTGGATTTCCCTCTATGTGAGGGTACGGATATCATTATGTACAATGAATTAAGTACAAGTAGTATAACTCATGTAGACACTTGAATAATTTCTCTCGATACATGACTTTATTATATCTATATGTAAATAACGATATATAAAAGCATATTAAAAAATATATAGAAATTTACTCACAATTACACAAACTATTGAAGTATATCGTTGTCTCCATCTAAATTTATGATTTTTTTCGCTGTAAGAACTCATTGTGCTTAACTATTAGCCCGAGTGAAAAAGCCATTAAAACCAATAACAAAAACTCCACGTGAAAGCATGCTTCAAATCAAATATTTGAAAATTAAAATAAAGTGTAAGAAATAGTACATGGTCGATCTATCTAACACGTTTATTTCATCATCGAATTACAAGAACACGCATTCGAGTTTGTGTTCATCACCAAGATTAAAGACTAAAGAGATGTAAAGTTGGGAAGTCAAAACGACGACTTCTTGATTTTTCAATTCTACAGGTCCAAAACCCTAGCTAAACTCTTACTCGATTCATCGAAAATCTTTGTTCTTACTTTTTTATAGAGTTATTATTTAGTACATAAATATTTACACCAGATTAAAAAAATTAATAAACTTTATAAACTGAAAAAACATCAAGTTAATTCAATTGGTTGGCACGATTAAAAGTAAAAGATCATTAATGTTGATAATTACTAGTGTGTTCTTGATGCCACCTACGTTTGGCTACTGATTTAAAAGGAATCTCTACCCAATTATGGAACAAAGCGGAAAGTTAGGTTCACATGGGACACTGGTAATCAGTAGAGAAGGATTAGACACAAAAGGAAGAATAATTTAAGTGATTAAAATATGTCTTGCCTAAATTTAAGGAAGTGACACAATATTTATAGCTTAAGAGAAAAGAGATGAACTAGGTTATTGTGAGGATCTTGATGACCTATTAAACTGCGAAAGTCGCGAATGTGTTTAGATTCATGTATCTTAACGTCTTTTGTGTTGTCTTGACCTTGTTACTTCGACCCTATTCAAAATTATATTAATTACTTATTGATTATATTGGAAATGTGCGAACAAAATTTCATATCAGTTAAATATAGAGTAGAAGACGGAATTATAAGAGATCTGGCTACTTCGTTTAATGAGCTAACATTTTAAGATAGAACCTTAATTTTCAAAAGAATGAGTGCACTTTACAAATACTAAGATTGTTTAAGTTGCACTCAATGGCTATTTTAATCAAGATTAATCTAAAAGTAAGGTAGCAAGTTCAAGCATTAAGAGCTTACGTGTAATAAGACATTTCCATATTTTTAATGTTATTTTAATTATTCTAAGGCCCTTACTAATGATTTCAATAAGATCATTATATTTATTCATTTATCTAATTAATTTATTTAACCTTAAAAAAAATTAAAAATTTGGACAAGAAAGTAAAATAATATAGAAAGTGCCTAGCCTCGTCTTTTGGCACCTAAGCCCGTATTCGACGGTCAAAATAAAATTGGTTGTCTGTTTCACGCTTAACTTATAACTAGACTTTTTCCTTGCGCTTCACCCCTATTCCCACCTTGTAAAACGCCAATTTTAATAACATTGCCCATAACACTTCAATTCTTTGACATTGATTAGAATATTCTAGAGAAACGCATTGTTCTATCTTGATACGATCAAACCATTCGTGAATATTGCACGGGAAAAAGGTTCATCCTGGACCTTGACTAGGGGTTACCAAAATTAATTATTTTTACGCCATTTTTCTATCAACTAAAATGGTCTGCTTGCTATAATATATTACAAATGATAAGTTAATAACTTTTATCAATTAATAAAAACATTAAAATTAATTTCACATCACATATCAAATGAGTACATTCGAAAAAACCAACATTGGATCTTTACAAAAGATTGCTTAATGTTTAGAATATTGAGAATTTGAAAATTAATAATTCGTTGATTTGTGTATTTTTTGAATAATTGAATAAACTGAATTGACGTGTATTTTTTTTTGAATAGTTGATTCATGTATTTTTTTTGGTGAGGAACATTTCAAATTGACGTGAATCTCAATGACCAAAAATTGACGCACTAAGTAATTATAGAATACACTTAATCTGTCCTAAGTATGATGGAGTATTTCCGAGATGTTAATGAACCAGATGTTCTTCTATTTATCGATAATATCTTCCCAAATCAACAAGCACTTAAAACATATTCTTCGTTGGCGCTCATCACCTCCATCACATATCTTATACTAAGATTTTTGTGACAAATGTTACATTGTGGATTATAACTAAAGCACTATACTCACACACCATTCCAATAAAAGCCTATTTTTAGGCCCATTTTATTGTTTATTTTGGATATGCTCTCGCTGTTGGGCAGTTCCTGGATCGATCCAGTTGAAGTTTCTGTCACATAGACTTTTAGTGCCCGTTTGATATTTTTTAATTTATTTTATGATTTGCTATATGATCATTTTCAATTACACATTCAAACACTAAAATATTCTACACGTATACCAAAAATTAAGAGATGGAGATTCGGGCTTGGCTTGAATAGCTAATAGGCTAGCTTCCTTTGTTTGGTGTTTACATTTTAACCACACATTCTTCTAAAAATTACTATTCAAAACTCTTTTTTCTATCAAATGATTGTCAAACAGGCTCTTAATTGCCTGGAATAGTGTTAAAAGTACAACACTTTTACGTGTCGTGTCATATTATTTCTGTAAGCTTTCATTTGAGAAGAACTTTTAAACAAAATGATTTATAATGAATATAAATGAGCTGTGAATAAGTGAATAGTACTTGTGAATTCATTGAAATGTGTGATTAAAAATAAAGTTTGATCATTTTTAAAAATATTTAACTATTATAAAACTTCCTTTATAGACTTTTAATTTATGTGAGCCTCAAATATCACATTTTGAAGTTATGTATTTGATTCTATGCTTCATTAGCTCTCTTATCTCTAAAGTTTTTATTACATAATTGCATTGATTAATGATCTTGCTTTATGTATGCTCTATTTTCTCGACTCCAAATCCAGAAATTATTTTTCAAAATACTTTGAATTTTATTTGAGTTTTAACTTTCTTACATTAAAGTTAAATTACTCTCAATAAAGTGAGCTTTGACACTAGTCGAGAATTTATTTTTCAAAATAACAATGAAGGGCATTTAGTTTTCTACGGTAAGGCCCACAAATATTGTACTATGACTAAAAGTTCACAAAATAACACAAAATCATTTTTATATTTTGTCACAACACATCCATTTCTCAAAATGATGGACCCTTAAGGCCCAAGAAAAAAGAATGGAGAAGAAAAGGAGAGGGGAGGGAAGCTAGAAAATATCAAGAAAGATTTTGAACATTGGATCAACTAGCATAAATGAACATGATGAAAATCCGATTACTCTAGTTAGTACTTGTTAGAAAAGGTGGAGATGCAGTTCTCAAGACTTTTCGATACTTAAGTCAGTGAAGTCGCACATGAATAATTTAAAAGAATAGTAGAATATGTGAGAATCGTGTTGTAAATAGCGTGCAAAAAATGTCTTCCCTATATCGGATGCTCTTGTTGTGTCTAATGTCTGAAGTCAGTTGTAGAACTTATTGTTTCACTCCTCACACGTAATGAAGTAGTCCACAAGTTAGCTTTAGGTAGCATTTTGGGTACAGAAGTGCACCTTTGTTCGGACTTTTTTTGATTTGTATTTTGTCTGTTGTTCACAACAATTAATTTAATGAAAAGTTGATTTTGCTGTTAAAAAAAAAAAAAGTCAACATCCTAGTCAAATCAATTATTTGTTTGATGACAATTAGAACTTATGCCAGTGTCGAGGAATCATTTGATTCTTCTTCGTCGAAGTGGGTTAAGGATCCTTGAAATTTGTATCTTCAAATTGAGTGGAAGTCATATTGTCGTAATTTCTAATTGGTTTTCTATCAGTAATAGTTTGAAACGTCATATGTAATTAATGATTACCGTTGTTTGCACTTCCTTTCTTGAGAAGTTATGTTATTATTTCTAAAATTCAAGTTAACTGAATTTTGGAATAAGTGCTTTTTTCCTTATGAGAAGAAATTGGTAATCCTTGGTTCGTGCATAGGTATAAAGTTGAACTCATGTTGCCTTAAATAAGAGGAGTCTAGTCAAGAAAGCCTACAATCATGCCGACATCCACCAATTACATCAATTCACTCTAGGTGACACGTTTCCATCATGAACACTCGTGTGAACTTTCGAGTTGATAGTCCTCACTAGAGAAAATTATGACCATTCATGCAACACACGTGAGTACAACATAGATGTAACATTAAATACGTACTCAATATCTTTTACTTAAAAATTTTATTTCGTTCATAACTATCTTTATAAATTACATCCAATAAAACTACTCCGATACTTTTTATAACCGTTCAAAATCTAATATCTTGTAATCCAAATCATGTTCCCAAAGAAATAAGGAAAAATAGAATAAGAAATTTTATCAACCACACAAGTGGTGCAATTGAAGTACACAGAGATCTTTAATAAATGCAAGGGATAAAGGACAAATATATGCAAAAATGAAAAACCAAACAAAAAGGTTCATTTAAAGTCATATTTCAGTACATATAGTCAACAAAGTGTACAATGGCATGAAATTAAAAAGAAAGGCAGATTCATTGATTGAGTAGTCAGTGTTGCAGGTAAAAAAAAAAAAACTTCTACTTTTTCCAGAATATAAGCAGCAATAAATTGGTACTGCACTAGTTAACAGGGAAATTGACAAGAATATAACTCCAAAAGAAATTATTTTGCAAGTCATGATTATATTCTTCATGGATTCTCCAAATCCTCTCTTTGCTCCCCCACTTTTCATGATTTTTCACTGCTGTAATTTCTTTCCATTTATGGAATTTACTGTACATGCAGTGTGTTCCTCAAGTGGCTCCCACTCCAAGAAAATCTATGAATGCAATGTTCTCAAATTTTGCATTTTCAATTTCCCCAAACATGTAGAGATTGGCTCTATTGTTGGCTACTGATTCAGATGCTTCAGTAACTTCAGAATTTGAATCTGAGTGACCTGATTGATCCACTTCTGCAGCATTTCTCATTGGCTCATTCTCATAGTACTGACCATTGCTATGAACCAGCACATTTTCTTCTCTTGTTAAACCTGAAACTCAAGTTAAACAAAGGGATTCATCTAAACAAATAAGCCATAATTTATTGAAGACTTAATTCCTACTAATGCTAGCTCGTCCTCAACTTGAAAACTACGTCAATTTTGCAAGTTTCACTATGACGAAGAAGGATAGGACAAAGTGATCGTCAAATGCCTCTCCCACTAAAAATGATAATAGGCCTCCAAATAGTAGGAATATTAGGTTGATTCGCGGTCGAAACGGTAACTCTACAGTATAATTAGACTTTCCACGGTCCAAGACTTGAAAAGATAAAAATCATCATACCTATCTTTGATTCCAAGAGATTGTGCTGCTGGACAGGTCTTAACCTGCTGAAAAACCGAGGCATTGTAACAGAAGAGGGAGTGAGGGAAAGATCAGTACTGCAGGTTGATGCAGCATATTCATCAGCAATATTGTCATTGGCCATGGTTGAATCACTGTAAGCATTATTTTGTAAGTTAGTTTGGACCCTTGAACAAGAGGGTTTTCTTCTTCTATAAACACTGATTTGCCCTCTATTTTTTCTTGCCATTATCACGTGCCAATGATTCTTGACTGCATTATCAGTTCTTCCAGGGAATAGCCTAGCAATCATAGCCCATTTGTTACCATACATTCTATGTGCAGCTAAAAGCCTTTCTTCTTCCTCATCAGTGAAACCCCTTCTGTTTAATCTTGGATCTAACTGGTTAAACCATCTCAATCTGCAACTTTTCCCTGAAAATTGCCAATGAAAATAGCAATCAAGAAATAAGTGTTTGAAAAATGTATAGATCAATCAATAAATGAAACCCAATCAGTAAGAAGCATAACTGGCTAAGCTTAAAACTTATACAGGTAAAAGCAAGTTATAAAATTTTCACATAAGTGAGCACATCTGATCATGTTTAAAAGCACTTTGATTTTCTTAGCCAGATGTATACATTTTTATCCACCAAAAAAGGTCAAAAGAGTGCCCAGAAAGGCGGCTTTTAAGCGCAGCAACAAAAAGCAATTTATCTAAATATGTTCAAAACGAAAAACAATCTTGCCTGATCTTCCTTCAAGCTTTTCTGCAATGAGATTCCAGTTCTGAGGACCATATCGAGAAACAAGTTCTTTGAGCTTAGCATCTTCATGAGGTCTCCAATGGCCTCTGGCACATAACTTTCTATGCCCAGTTTTTCTCCCAATTTCTTCATTCTCAGTGCCTTCATTTTTCAACTTTATTGATCTTCCCTCTTCCATTGGAGGAGAAAACCAACGCCCTTTCAGATTTTGCTCTAATGGAGCTTTCAAATATTGAAATCCCATCTCATGGGGGGCCATAGATATCAAGTCTTGAAATCCACAGGAAATATCTCTCATTATAACTGCAAATCTAGGGAAAAAACTTGCACAGAAATTGACTATCTAGCAAGAAAATCGACTGGATATTCTTTTTAAACAAATTGACTTATTTCTTTATTGCTTGTACAACGCGATAAAAGCAGAAAAGGGAATTCTTTCAACTAAATAAACAGACAGAAATCTCATTTTCAAGGTTTATGATACAGAAAAGATGAAAAAAAAAATAAAAAAATTGGGTTTTTCTCTGACTGGAAACTATTGACGAGGAACAGAATGTGTTTTTCTCTAACAAACCCTCTTTTGTCCTCAAATTATTTGAGTTAGGTCCATGTTTTGAGACCTTAAACAAACATTTTTTTTCCGATTCTCTATATATCTATAGGTTTCTCTCTCTATATCTATATATGTGTGCGTGTGTGTGCATGCAAATCGAGAACCCCTCGTGTGGGTGTGGTGGGAGTCCCCATTGAACTGCTCTTATTCCCTGATATCATTATTTTAGAGCAAAAACACAGAATCTGTTTGTCTCTTTTGTGGAAAACTTTATTTTAAAAGCTTTTTATGATTATGAAAATTCAACATTCAAAACTCAAAAGAGAAACCCTTTTGAACATACATCACACCACCAGTCCTAAATTGATCCCATCTGGAAAAAATCTATTTTAAACCTAAATTTATTTCATTGTTTTAGACCTAACTTCAAACCTAATTTGTGTAATTGATACATAAATGGAAATTAGGAACCTGAGTATTGACACTCCGATATTAATGGAGTTAGGTTTGGACGGGTAATTTGACATATATGTGCCCATAAACTACTGTGACTTATAAAAAATACGTCTGCAAGAACAACAATTGAATTCATAAGTTGATTACAAAATAAAGAGACTTGAATTTAAAACCTTGTAATTCTAAAAATCTTAAACTCTAAAAGTCGAGATAAATTGGTTGTGTTTATTCATTGTGTAATAAATAATGCCCAATTAAACAAATAACTAAATGGTCAATGAAATGAATTCCAAGCCCTTGCTGTAATTTTGTATTCTCAATGAAAATATCAATATATCATTAAGGCATGTTTATTGATAGTTCTTAGATCACAGAAAAAAATTAAGCTTTCTTCTTCAAAACAAGTTAGGTTTGACCAGTTCGACTTGCCATGACACAAACTCAACGAATTTGGTTAAAGAAATGAGGTTTGGCACAATTTTTGGAAAGAGTTGACTATACCGGATAAGATGGACACTCGACACAATAGTTTCTTTGTAATTTTTCAAAAAGGTTACGTTTGAATTATTCGATCTATATACGTTCATTGCACTTGTGCAATACAAAACGTGGTAAATCAGGAGGGAGAAAGAGAGAAAGTGGACATAAAAGCAGTGTTTGTTGAAAAGAAGAGCATAAAGGTATCAACAAATGTTACTTTATTTCACTAATTCTTTTCAAAAAGGAATTTCGGCATTGAGACCTTTCAATGAGAATAACAAACATGTTTCACTATATATCAACGTAACATCATATGAAATTAGCATTGATTTAAGAAATTAGGGCTTTGTGCTTTCCCTTAAATTGGTTGTTTAATTATTAACATTATTGTTACCAACGTCATTTGCAAAAATCCTAAACCTTAAACCTCGTAGTTTAGAATCCCATTGAATTTATACATATTTTTTAGTTTTAAAATTCGAAAAATTTCGACAGCTTCAAAAATGAATTATATATACATATAAATTGAATAAACTATATACAGCCTTTGCAATTAATGAAACTGCAATAAATGTAGGTGGTATTATATTGTTTACATTTTTAATTGCACATTCAAACTAGTTGAAACCAATAATATGCTTTTAACTAGAACCGAACATGCGACAGATTCCTTTCATTTCCAAGAACTGAAACCGACCACTAAAATATTCATATAATCAAGTCCAAAACTCGACCCGAAAATAACGTGGACCGTTGAAAATAAATTAAGAAATTAATGCTACTCAAGATCTATATATATATTAGGGCAGCTTACAAAAATACCCCTAAAATTAGGGACATTTTGAAAAATCAGATGATAAGTATTTTGGAAGTAAAAAATAATGTATCACCACAATGTCGCTTTTTAAAGTTAAGTATTACTTTTCTTATTAAAAAATGACATATAATCCCACTTTTATTAAAAAGTGATGTTTGTTACTAAAAAAGTGTCAAAATTTTAAAAAAGTGATAGATAAAAGTGACAAATATTATAAAAACGCACAAAAATTCCAAAAAAGTGATAAACATTCAAAAAGTGGTAAAACATTAATCAAAACCTTATAATCAATTTAATAAAGTGACAAAAATTTAAAAAGTGACGACTAAAAAAAGTGACAAAAACACTTTGGAATCAATTCAATAAAGTGACATAAATTAAAAAAAAAAATTATAAATACTCAAAAAAGTGACAAAACATCGATCATTTTTTTGAGTGAATTGTATCATTTTTAATAAAAGTGACATTGTATCACTTTTAAATAAAACGTTAAGTGTAATGTCACTTTTAATATTACTTTTTAATTAAAAAAAGACATAATATCACTTTCATTAAAAAGTGAAGTGTACCATGTCACTTGTATTACAAAGTGATATTTGTTACTAAAAAAATGATAGAAATTTTTTTTTTAAAAAAAGCAACAAATAATAAAAAAGTGATAAACACTAAAAAGTGACATGAATTCAAAAAAAAAGTGACAAACATTCAAAAAAGTGACAAAATACCAATTGAAAATAAAACATTCATAGCAAGTTTGGTTGAAGCCATTTCAAATAAACAAAAGAAAGTAGGACTCTCAAGACCAATATACTAATAATAACATAAAAACTTGGGGATAAGTTCTTAGACAATTAGACACGGTTTAGCATTCCTTAGTAACCAACTAAGGAGCAGAGCCTCCAGTCTGGTGCAACTTAGCATCAATCTCATATTATCTTTCATTTCCAGTTGTAAAGAATAAATTCAGATATTAAACTTTTTTCCTTTAGATTATAGAGCATGCAAGAAACAGGAAGAGGAAATGGAGAGAGATTGTAAATGCTTGGGGAAATGTAGAAGAGATCAATCAAATAACAGGAACAAAAAGACCCACCAAACCATGAACTCCAATTTCGATCTCTTATCAACAAGCCATCCCTAATTATCCCTCAAAATTCCATCACTTTGTCTTTCTTTCCATGCTTTATTGCATTAACAATATAATACCCCAGAATAGACTGCTCTAATATCGACATTGTAGTGAGCAATGCAGAATCGGAATGAGAACAACAACGCTCAAAGAAATTGAGCAAATCAATCAACTTTTCACCCACAAATTTGGGGAGGTAGACAAAGAAAATCAAATCTGAAATCTTATCGACTTCAAATCTCTTGCCAATATCTATATTACTTTTTAATTAAAAAAAAGACATAATATCACTTTCATTAAAAAGTGAAGTGTACCATGTCACTTTTATTACAAAGTGATATTTGCCACTAAAAAAATGACAGAAATTTTTTTAAAAAAGCAACAAATAATAAAAAAAAGTGATAAAAAAAGTGAGACACACTAAAAAAGTGACATGAATTCAAAAAAAAAAAATGACAAACATTCAAAAAAGTGACAAAATACCAATCGAAAATAAACATTCCTAGCAAGTTTGGTTGAAGCCATTTCAAATAAACAAAAGAAAGTAGGACTCTCAAGACCAATATACTAGTAATAACATAACAACTTGGGGATAAGTTCTTAGACAATTAGACATGGTTTAGCATTCCTTAGTAACCAACTAAGGAGCAGAGCCTCCAATCTGGTGCAACTTAGCATCAATCTCATATCATCTTTCATTTCCAGTTGTAAAGAATAAATTCAGATATTAAACTTTTTTCCTTTAGATTATAGAGCATGCAAGAAACAGGAAGAGGAAATGGAGAGAGATTGTAAATGCTTGGGGAAATGAAGAAGAGATCAATCAAATAACAGGAACAAAAAGACCCACCAAACCGTGAACTCCAATTTCGATCTCTCATCAACAAGCCATTCCTAATTATCCCTCAAAATTCCATCACTTTGTCTTTCTTTCCATGCTTTATTGCATTAACAATATAATACCCCAGAATAGACTGCTCTAATATCAACATTGTAGCGAGCAATGCAAAATCGGAATGAGAACAACAACGCTCAAAGAAATTGAGCAAATCAATCAACTTTTCACCACGAATTTGGGGAAGTAGACAAAGAAAATCAAATCTGAAATCTTATAGACTTCAAATCTCTTGCCAATATCAGTTCCCAGCTTTTTTTTCCAAAAGATTGGGTAGTTTCTGTAAATCCTCCAAATATCAGAACTTCTCTAACGAGTTCCTCCGCAAATTGCATGTTCTCCATCCCCAGAATTGAAATGAAATTTTGTTGGCCTTCAAACTGATTAATTAAGGAAAAAATTAGGAGTTTAATTGAATTTGGGGAAAATTAGGAAGTATTAATTACAGTTGATAGATGTTTTAATTTGTTTTAGGTGTACTAATCTAATTTGTCAATTTTTTAGAGTACCTAGCATAATTTTGTCTATATATTACATCTTCGATGGTTTTGAATCTTGGCTCATTTAATCCTTTATTGGTCCAACTAAAGCCTAATATATATGTGTGTGTGTGTGTGGAGTTTTTGCCCCAATCTTTAAGTGAATGATTTATTTATACAATTGAGAGAATACTTGGCTGCCTTCTTACTCAAAAAGGGTTGCCTTAAGGAGAGAAAAATCGGTGGCTTTCTTTGTGTATTTGGTCTCCTCTTTATGTCTTCTTCCATTATATTTCTCGTGCATTTGTGGTTTGCAAATCATCACCATTATCTTGTCATTTGTGGGTGAAATTAATGAGTAACCGAGGTGAATATATTGGTTGTGGGTCAGAGGCATTTGGATTGTATGAAACTGCATTGCTTGAGAATTTGAATTTTTGTTGACGTACCTTCGTTTTACATTGATTATTTTGTTAGAACGCCCATACTTGACCCGTTTGAACATTCCCTTGATACTGAGATCTTGAGTCTCATGAAATCCTAGGAATCTAAAACGGTGTATACTGTCGCCTTATGATTATTTTGTGTGACCTATTTGTACACTTTGGTTGTTCTGTTTTTCAAAATATCTTTATATTTTGAAATTGAAATTTTCAATGTGGAATGAGATTTTTTAATTTGGCAACAAAAGATGAAGGAGATTTTGATTCAACAAAAAGTTTTAAAAGTCATAGATGACAAATTTCCTACAAATTTAACAGAAGCACAGAAAGAATAATATGATGAACTTACTTATACTTCAATTAATTTACACATGTCGACGTTGTTTTGAGAAAAGTTGGTAAACTTGATACCACGAAAGAATTTTGGAAAAAGTTGGATGATTTATATTTGCTTAAATCTACTCCTAATAAGTTGTACTTGTTTGAAAGATTTTTCAGTTTTAAAATTAATCCTTCATATGATCTTGATGACAATTTAGATATTTTTAACAAATTTGTTCATGATATCGTTATTTGTGATGAGAACATGTCTGAAACTTATAAGGTCACCATTTTGCTTAATTATATGCTTGATTTATATAGAGAAGTTAAGAATGTAATTAAGTATATTAGGGACACCTTAACACTTGAGATTGTCTTTGATTCTCTTAAAAGTAGAGAGATGGGGATTAATGCTGAAAAATAGGATAAGAGGAACAGAGAATTACATATGATGAAGAGTAGAATGAAATTTAAGCTGATGAATTTGGGTAGAGCTTAAGACAATAGTGATTCGAGTAGTGACTCGAATGATGATGGTGATAAAAAGAAGGGCGATGGATAGAACAAGTTCGGTTGTAAGCAGTGTTACAACTGTGGTAAGTCTGAACACTTTGTGAGAGATTGTCCCAAGAAAAATGATAAGTAGAAGGGTAAGATGAGAGGCAAGGTGAATGTGGTTATATAGTCGAGTAATGACCCTGTGAGGTTTATTGAGAGTAAACCTAGTTACTGCATGTGAATATGTGTGTAATCCTTACTGCATGTGTGTGATTGCTTAATTATGTTGCATGGTTATATGTTGCATTTCAATGTATTTGATATGTGCATTTGCATGAATTTGAGAGTTATCTGATTACTTGGTGTAATTGCTTGCATGCATAGTAGGTTATGATGTATTAGCAGTATGTATGATGTGTGTCTATTGGTGATGTGGAGTATAGATGTCTAAGGGTACATTGGTGGTATGTACCGATGATGCAGAGTGTGACATTTGGATCACGAGTGGAGATGTGATTAAATGTTGGAATCCTTCATCTGTGAAGACATTGATCAGGTGGAGTGTAAAAGACGCACTTCTATCACTTCTGTTAGTTGGAGGCCTGTTATCCACTGAGGTTAGGAGAATTGATATAGTGATAGAGAATTATCCCATGAACTTATGATTTATAGAAGTTTACCGGTTAGACATGAGTTGAGTGATCAGCCTAATAAGCACGATGAGCGATAAAAGAAGATATGTGTTCTCGAGGTATGAGAAATACGGAATATGATAGAATAAGTGTGGTGAGATCGTAGGGTCATTTATGCATTTGTTGCATATGTGTTGATCGTTTGTTAATTAACTTGGTGTTAATCTTGTTTTGTATGAACGTATCTTTTGAAAAGATCTATGGATCATTTCTATATTATATCATTATCGCATGATAATTTGCTCTTGATTGTTTACCGTTATTATCTGCTTCTACTTGGATGTTATTTGACCTTAGCCTTGGTGAGTACATGGAGTAGGTATGATATGTGTTTTGGGTCCGAAACACGAGATAGTATCTATGATTCCAATTTTATTGGTTTCTTTGATTATGTAAGCATTAATTTTGTGTTTTGATTGTTTGCATGTTGATTGCGTATCAAGATGGTACCCAATAAATCTCGGGTTATGATATAAACGTCGGAATATAATTTCACATGTATCGACCAATGATGAATTGATTACCAACAATCAAGTTCGAAGGACACAAAAATAACATGGACCGTTGGAAGTAGTTTAAGAAATTAATGCTACTCACGGCCAATATATATTACTCCTTGGATGGTTTTGACTTTGGACTCATTTAACCATTTATTGGTCCAACTAAAGCTTAACATGGCCTATATATATAGTCTTTATCCTAGCCGTTAAGTGTAGAATTTTTGTATACAATTGAGAGAATTTGTGGCTACCTTCTTGCTGAAAAGGGGCCGCCTTAGGGAGAGAAAAACCGGTGGCTTTCTTTGTGTATTTGGCCTCCTTTTGTGTGTCTTCCTCCATTGTATTTCTTGTGCCTTTGTGACTTGCAAATCATCACCATTATCTTATCCTTTATGAGTGATATTGAGGAGCAACCGAGGTGAACATATTGATTATGAGTTGAAACCGTTTGAATTGGTTATTTGGTATAGAAAGATGACGTAAAACTAAACCTGAAAATCACTGTTTTGACTATTCTTGGAGCAAGCTTCCACGACAAATGCCACATGATTGCAAAGTTAGATATTGAAGTTCGTTTGGTCGTGTATGTTTCCCTTTTAGTACAAAACAGTGTGGTGCAACCCACGCAGAGAATTAGGAGGTTTGACATGGACCAAATTTTAGGTAATGTCCAATTTTGTGTCACTGGATTCACAATCGATCCTATTTTTACAAGCCGAAATGAACTTTTCAAGATAACTAGAATAACCTTCAAGCCCTCGTAGTTTAGACAAGTTCGTACATTTTAAGATAGAACAAAAATATGTGAAAAAATTACTAGAATTACAACTTCACTGCTGTCATCTTCTTCTTCTGCATATGATTAACCAGAAAACTAAGCATTCTGCACTCGTCCCACTTTTATCTACAGACCATAAAAGCTCACTGGCATACAAAAGAGCGCCAAAACGATCCTACATACACTCTAATGCTCTGATGAACACAAAATCTGGCAATGTGACATGATATGCCGGGTTGTCCAGAGCTCTATATTACAATGAAACGAGAGAGAAAAAGATGACAAGCCAGATACGGAAAGAAATATCCCATCAAGACGAGAAGCAGCACAAAGTGAACAATATAATACAAGGTGAATAAGGGCATGTTAACAGATGGACTTATTATGTGGAAGATGATTCCATTGTCTGAATAGGAGGGGGAGTAACCTCCACCAAGCTCAGGTCAGAAGAGTTTGAACCTCCAGACCTTTCACGGATTTCTCTGTACTCTTGACAAATTCATGGGGCTTCCTGTGTTAAGAATCCACAAGGAAGATAGTGATTCATTGGAAAAGCTAAAAACTGATTTATGTAACAACAGAAATCAAAATAATTTGCATTATTAAATAGTGATACTGATCTTGCTAAGTAAGGGAAGCGAAGATTGGATGTAATTTTTAACTGCTATTCATGATGAATTACGAACAGTCAGGTAAATGAAGTTCTTCCTGCACTTTTAATGTCATTCAGGGTATTAATTGAAGGTTCATGCAGCAATTTCTGACTACTGACCATTTGGCTTTTTTCTTTTTCTCTCATAGAAATGAAATATGGTGTCGAAGTGTCTTCAGCAGTTGAACTTGCATATCATGCCCTTGAATATTTGTGACATCATAAGCTTATCAAAAACCTCCATGATGGTCAATTTTCACAGCTTATTGTCCACAGAGGCTAACAAAAAGTTACTTGGCATGAGATATATTATCCTTAACTACCTACAATCACCTACTACTATCTATTTTCTAATTTTATATAAATTATTTATACTGTCTAATACGCACCAAATGCGATCTGAGTGTTTATTAGGCAAAGACAACAGTTGTCAAAGACAATTCCAAGGTAAAGTGTAATACTCCCTCAAGGTAGTGGAGATAATGGTTTTCTTATGCATACAAGTCATAGGACATGATTTCTGAAAGTTTCAAGCACCTCGCAATGCCTCCATGGAAATGAAACTGAAACAAAAAACTATGAGATGCTTGTCGTTCCAACCCAGTTCCAACAATGCATTTCTAGGGGTAGAAACAGCTTCCGAAATGAAGGGGACTAAACAGGAACATAAATGGGCTATCTATTTGTACAGGTATGGTAGAGAGGCAGGGCTACGGGATTACAAACTACCCGCTGAAAGTTCAACGAATTATGGTGACCCATCGAATGGTTAACACTCAGGTTGCTCAGGTTGATCGCTTGTCCAAGTTCAGAATCACTTCAGCAGACAGTCCTTAAGCCAATTGTAACAAGTTGGATCCAATAACTACTACAAGCATTTAAACTTCCAGCTGGGACCATTGACCAAAATATATAACCCAAGTATTCAGTTAATAGCCAAATCAATTCATCATAAACCACTTCATAAATTTTCACAACGTTGAATGTTTGAGAGTGCATTAAAACCCCTAACTTAATTACACAATGTTCTTCATTGCAAACAATCAATGAATCAGTTGTAAACTCAGAATCATCTGGATAACACCACAAGCACAGCTCCAAGATCAATTCAAATGACCTAGGTCCAACTACTGGAGAAGGCAGAAACTTGTTAGTGCCTAAAATATTGCTCAAGTTTGTCAACTATCAAACAACATAAGTCCCTAAACCATACCACCATCATCAAAATACCAAGCCACCCATCACCAACATGTTCTTAGAAGATCACTTGTCAAAACCATTACAGAAACTGAATAAAATAGAAGGATAAAAGCAGAACTAACATAATTGACACAAGTTATATATCTTTTCTTTTCAGTGTAGGCAATTGAAGATGTCTGCAGTAAAATTATAGGTGGCAAAGCAACGTGACTTGTACCTGCAGGTTGTATTTTGATCTTAAAGTCTTCCGGTAGCCACAAGCATAGCACGCGACAAAGCATCCAGGTAAACCCCATATAATGCCATCACTTAACACACAGCAAAGCGTATTGACCAGCGCATACAAAATAAAATGTGTCGTGCATGATCCAAATAGTGTTCCAGACCCCAAAAACTCCGCATTTTTCCCAAAAAGGAAGCAAGGACAGACAAGTCCAATACAACCTGAGAAGATAAAGGCCACTTGGTAAATAACTATTAGGACATTTAAGTATTCATATAAATCATCTGAGCCACTATTAGGACATTAAATAAGCTAATGACATATTTAATAAACAGATGTAAGGTTAATATGTCTCTAGAAGAATGAACCTATGTCTACATGCATATAAGCAATCTAGACGCCTTATTAGTTTTTCAAATGTGTAATGTAGTCAACATTTCTTCATTTTGTAGAGTAGTACACTATTTTTTATCATTCTAAGAGTAAAACACTTAAACACCCTGTTGAATATTTTTTACAAAGGAAGCTAGGAGTTATTCCCCAAGCACCTAGCCTTTGACACAATTGCTTAAATTAACTTTTAGAAGACATAAAGTAATGGTTCCCAGCACGTAAGTTAAGAACTTTTCCATGAAGAAAGTAACAAATCGTGAAGATTAGCATGTTGTATTAATGTGCCATACTGTAAGTGTGATAACATGAAAGCAATAGAAATGCACTATGCTTTACAGAATTTACATAACAATAATATTTCCTCAAGTAGATTCTATGAGCTTGTAGTTCCGCGCCATGTCTTCATGGTATCAATATCATTATTATTTTGTTCTAATACTCCCTCCTAACTGTATTGAATAAAAAGAATATCTGTTGAAATATTCAAATTAAGCTGTTGATTTGTTCAACAGTATGTAAAAATGTCTAGATTTGACAATAACACTATTAAAAATTTTCAACCTCCATAGCATTATGACAAGTATGTTGAGAGTATTAATCCTCTAATTACAATGACTTGAAGTAGACAAATGTTAGACAAACAAATACCACATATTAAATAAAATCAGTAATACAGTGTTTCTCCTTAAACATATATCACAGCCAAAAAAGTTTAAATCCAGGTGAAAACTCTGTAAAGTAAGTTTCATTTTTCAATTGAGGATCGGTCACTGGGACAATAGAATAGTTAGAGATTATTTGTCCTATCTGAAAACATATCTTAGATTATTGGGATTCATTTAGATTGTTACCTTAATGCATAAACAAGTGCCTGTCAATTTGTTGAGGCCATTGCAGTAAAGAGCTAAGACTTCTATTATTTTCATTCATTGTTCGAAAGGTCATTTTTCCCCCACTTTCGGGCAGTCGAGTCAATTTGATAAGACTTGAACATGTTACACATAATTTATTAGCAATTTATGAATCTACTTCAGCAGACCATTGTACGAATAGCTTATACAAGCCATCCATATTACTGTATCATGAAATCAACATGCGTTGTTCCATCTTCTATAAAGCTAAAAGGTGAAACACAACATAATTTTGTAAATACAACTTTCCTCACAGCATGTAAAAATGATTATGCTTATCGTTTATTTTCATTTTACTACTCAAAAGTGCACCTTCATTCAATTTTTCCTTCCGATAAATCAAGAGCACAAGGCAGAAAGTAGCGTACAGCTCGGCATATCATCGAAACAAGCACAGATTCCAGAAGACCACTGCACTGGACCATCATTTTTATGCTGCTGAGAAGGTATCTCGTCATTGGATGGTACAATTTCTGTTTCAGATTCTGTCTGACTCAATGGAAGATAAGGTGGAGGCAGGTAACTGGTTTGGCCCACCATTATTCCTCAGAAAGATATGATTTACACCTCCCAGGTCCTGTATGTTACTCCTGGTATCCGAAAGAGAATGAAAATAGAATCAATATTTTGTTCCATCAACTCATTACGACGTTCAAAAACTACCTTCAATCTCATTATTGCAGGACCAAATGAAAAGAACTAAATGAGATAACAAACTACACCAACCAGAAAGAGCTAAATGCTGCTGGTAAAGAACTAAAAAATAGCGTGGAACTCTTCTTTTTTAAGTAATTATCGAGTGTGTGTAAAGCTCAAAACAAATGTTTGTAACACACACATGTTGAGAACTATTTAACACATTTCTTCCAGATCTTTGAATTTAAAAATCGTATTCTAGAGAATTCCAATAATTGCTAAAGCTTTCCTGCTTCATTACTTCCTTTAATACCTCACCATGGTCAAGAGACAAATCACCTTCATATATACATTTCTTTTAATCTCAAATATGTCTCTCTTCATAACCAAATAATAAAATACTGTTAAGATCTGATCCAAACCAATTTACATTTTTTTTCCTAAATCTAAAGTATTAATTCTAATAACATATTTTAGAAATTACATTTATTTTCTTAAAAACTTCAACAATGCCACTAATTCAACCAGAATACAATTGAATATAAACAATACCAAGAATCAAGATCGAATACAAAGAAAAATAATTATTATTTTCCTAAAATAAAAATACATATCATCACCTAATTATTAAAGATTTAGCTGAAAGGCATAGTTATAATTGTTGCAAAGTAATAAACGTAACCTGTAAATGATCAAGATCAAGATTTTTTTTTTTTTTAAAAGGAAAAAAATTGATGCAATCTCGAGAAAGAGTACCGACCAGAGAGAGAGAGAGAGAGAGAGAGAGAGAGAGAGAGAGGTGTGTGTTTCGTATTGGAAGGAACCTGAACTGCGAAATTTGTTGTGAGGGACCAAATTGTGGTGGGGAAAGGCCAAAGAGCCTAATGTAAATTTCTATTATTTTATCAGGAAAATGTTACATGTGTACCATAAGCTACACGTAACACAATCGATTTTATCAACTTTATTTTGATTACAAATATGAAATTTAGATAAAAAAAAAATTACAAAAAATTAAATTGCTTAAAATTAATTTTACTAAAAATTATAATTAATTGTATTTAATTGATATAATTTTTCACCTAGAAAATGTTGAAAGTTTGGTGTCCGTTTGGCTTCCTTTTTTTATAGAAATTGTCAATAAAAGTGATAATTTTTTTTACCATTGTATTTAAAAAAAATTCAATTGCCAAAAAAAAAGTAGTAATCTGAAAATTTTTTCCCACCAAAGTGGTGGGAATTCATTTTCAACAAAATCATGAAAATTGTGCTCGTGTGAGGTAAACTAAGAAAATTATTTTCAAGGAAAAGTATTGCCATCAAACAATGCAAAAGCGAAAGTTGAAATTAGTTTTTCATTTTTCATGAAAAATTTTGCACAATCAAACACAGAGCTCAATTTGTGATTGTTATACAGATTAGGCCATTTGGGCCACAAACAATATGGGCTTATATTAATCAAAACTAAGCCCATTGTGTGTGTATTATATATCCTTATTCCTTGCTAGGGTTTTGAGTTACACTGTGCACGTTAGCATCCTCTAAATTCTTGCTCAAATTTCTCAAACCTAACAATGGCGGAGAGAGGCGCTGGAGACCGTGGTGGATTTGGCCGTGGCTTTGGAGGACGCGGACGTGGAGGAGATAGGGGAGGTCGTGGTGGACGGGGTGGACGCCGTGGTGGACGCCGTGATTCCGAAGAGAAAGAGTGGGTTCCGGTAACGAAGCTTGGCCGCCTAGTGAGAGACGGAAAAATCAAGTCCATTGAGCAAATTTACCTCCATTCGCTCCCAATCAAAGAATACCAAATCATCGATATACTAATTGGTCCCTCTTTGAAAGATGAGGTTATGAAAATCATGCCGGTCCAGAAGCAGACCCGGGCCGGTCAGAGGACCCGGTTCAAGGCGTTCGTGGTGGTCGGAGATGGGAGCGGGCACGTTGGTCTCGGTGTCAAGTGCTCGAAGGAAGTGGCAACTGCGATTCGTGGCTCGATTATATTGGCTAAGCTTTCTGTGATTCCAGTCAGGAGAGGGTACTGGGGGAACAAGATTGGTAAACCACACACCGTTCCCTGTAAGGTAACCGGAAAATGTGGTTCAGTCACTGTCCGCATGGTGCCTGCACCTCGTGGCGCCGGAATTGTCGCTGCCCGCGTTCCCAAGAAGGTTCTACAATTTGCTGGTATAGAGGATGTTTTCACCTCCTCCCGAGGTTCTACCAAGACCCTTGGAAACTTCGTCAAGGTGTGCTTTGATTTATTTCATTCATTTGCATTGCAATTTAATCTGAAATTCAACCAAATGGAATTTGCTGGTATGGTACAAGTGTTAGTTTTAAAATTTATCCATTCTGTTTTGTAAATTTTTTTGTTCAACATGTATAATTGTTGATACTCTAAATTCTTTGTTTCAATTTGCTAATCTGTGAGGATGATTACCAAAGTTTTAACTCCTAATTAAAATGATGAGATAGCAAGTTTCTATTTTGGGTTTTGTCGATTGTAGTGAACAGTACTGAAGTACAGAGTAGTGGTCAAGCTCTGCACAAGCCTCGGGTTCTTGAAATAATTTAATATTAATTACTTGGAATATTTTCATTGTACCATGCTATATTCGTTGAGCAAGACAAGGAATATTTTTTAAGTATAACCTGATCCAATATGTATGATAGAATCAAAGTGATTCTTACTTCAATCCAAGCATTGGATCTCCTGTATTGTCTCAATCAAGAGGGGTCATGGAAAGAACAGATTCAAATCACGATCAATTCCTTTTTCTTATCTGGTCATTGAAGGGCTTGTGCAGCTGCAACAGGATTTGATCCCCTTTCCTGATTACCTCTGTGAAAGAGGGGGGCTTGTCTAGGGGTTGCACAAAAGAAATTCTTTCCTTTTGCCCCTTTTTCTATGAAAGTCAGTTATCCACCATGAGGCACGACCTTGGAAGTAATTAAAAAGAAAAAGTTATGTAGTTGGACCATCTGTTCTATCCGTTCGAGTTTTGCTTCTCTAGAGAGGATGAGATGCTAAAAATGAATATGCTACTTGTTCTTTAGTACTTTAAAAAGCACAGAAACACTAAGTCAAGGTATTTACTGTTTATGCTGCTTCTGCAGCAGAGAGTAGTCGCTGATCACGGCGTACGCTGCAGGTCCTTGAAATAGTGAAATATTCGTTACTAGGAATATTTTCACTGTATTATGCTATATGTTCTTTATTACTTTAAAATCACTGAAACACTAAGTGAAGGCATTAGTGTTTTATGCTGCTGCTGTAGTCACACCATCAAATTAACTGGTGTTTCGGATGCTAATGAATTTTGTGCTTTACAGGCTACCTTTGATTGTCTACTGAAGACTTATGGCTTCCTCACTCCGGACTTATGGAGGGAGACTCGCTTCTCAAAATCTCCTTTCCAAGAATACACTGATCTTTTGGCTAGGCCGACTGCCAAGGTTGTCCAAGTCATTGAGGATGCAGAGGCCTGAGCTCTGAGGGCCGAGATATTTTGCCAAGCTTTTTTTGTTAGAGAATATTTAATGTTTGTTTTCTCTTTTGACTTTGAGTTAAAGTTTTGCTTTAAGTTTTAATGAATTGCCATTTGCCTACTCAATTCTGAACTGAAGTGAACTGAATTGATCCAATCCTACTCTTTATCTTTGGTTGAAATGGATAATGGTTGAATATCGATCTATTAGTATTCTCACTAGTCGATTTTCAATCACTTTACGTTGAAATATGGGATTTGTTAATGAATTCTCTTCGTCTTTCCTACCATCAGTGATATTTGTGTTGTAGCCTCAACCTCACTTGAATAGCAAGATCTTCATACCGTGGGTTCGTTGAATTGTTCTAGGCTTGAATTCTTCACTCGGTTATGCTTTCCAGTTCTAATGCTATGAAGTTGTTCCGATTGTGTTGTTCAGGGAGAAACCCTTTATTATCTTGGCCCATCGATCCCCCCTCCACTTGCTTCAACAGAACCAAAACACCTGGCAGTTTCAACACGCACAAATGGTTACCCAATCCAAATCAAGAATCATAGAAACCAAGTTGTCATCTGGTAATCTCTACCATTGAAGATTCTCCTAGGACTATCAACTGAGTATGTCTGCAAAAGAGAAAATACAATGTTGTCGAGAGAAACAGAACTTGGGACTTCTTCCATTCGTAAAATTACGCCTCATTGGAACTAACTGAATACAATTTTTTATCGATTCTCTAGCCTAATGGAACAGTGCTAAATCATGAAATGACTTGCATCTAAGCTATTCTTGTCAATTTGGTGACGGAAAGTGAAATTTGAAACCAAATTAAAGATCAACCAAATAAGACAGATTAAAATCCAATTGAAATTTTGCTGAAAGATCAGTAACAACCTATGAAATTTTGCTGGAATATGTTTTTGAAGTTTGTCCGGTAGAAAAAAAAAAGAAAGGAAAGAAATGGTGGAGCTCATGATGCCCACTTATTATTTCCTTCCTTGGAACAGTTCCCTTTTGGCTAAAAAGATAAAAGCAAAATGACTTCCCTTTTTTTCACCACTTGGAAAAATGTGATCCTACTTTTACTTAAAAATTGGGCTAACTTGTACATTAGATTCAGATTGGATCTCTTTTTGCATCCTCCTCCCTATTGGGTGGAGTGCATTTAATAGCACATACTCATAGACGAACTGGTTAACAGAATAAGATTCGTGCAGTTATTTTTGGAATAATATTGAATTTCCATGTTGTTGTCGTACAAATAGAACGTTTTTTTTCTCAAAAGAAATGCATATATGTTGAAAAGACAGTTAACTTGTTTACAAATTAAGTCAGACGATATTAAAATGAGAAAGTCACACATAGCACAACCCTAGCATTATTACACCTTGTCTCACAATTTAACTTTTGGGTTTTTATTTTAATGAGTTTCAAAGTGAGCGTATGTTCACAACTTCTTGTATGTATCTTTTGGCCTTTTGGACATATTCCCATTTTGGCTCCAACTAATGAATCTATTTTTGACATTTGGCACAAAATATTTTTATGGAAAAAATAATGCAACTTGACTTTATTCTAAATCTAATCTAATATGGGAACTTAAAATTTTTATTTTTCACCCAATCTTTGCCTATTAGTAGCACTTTTTTTATTATTAAAAATGACATTCCTATACTATAATATTTTCTTCCTATTAATTGAATAACAAGCCGTTTGCATATTATTTACTTGAATTTGTAATTGTACAAATCTCGTAATTTTTCAAGTACGCTATATTTTGGTCAAACTTAAAATTATACAGGGAGTTTAACCAATTACAAGAAGACACATATCCTCATGTATTGACCATGTCATTAATATCTTGTACGTACAGCCATTTTCTTATAAGTAACTGGACTTAAATAAATTAATTTCCTTATTTTAAAAATTACTTATTTACTTAGAAGTGGTTTTTTAAAACTTAGCCAAACAGGATCATCATATGTCATAATATAAGATTTTGATTGGGACTACCTCGTACCACTGCCACAACACCAACTTTTTAATTTGTTCTAGCACAATTTTTTTTTTCTTTTTACATCTAGAAGAAAATAAAATAGAAAAATGGCAAAAATCAATAAATTAGTACCTTCCCAGTGCCGGAAAAGCACAAATATTAAAGAATTTTGGAAAGAATCCTGGGACGTTTGATTTTTTTTATTTACTTATTTTCAACTCTTTGAGGTTGGTCGAGGGATTTAATAATACATTAATACTCCTATTTTTATGTAAAAGTCTACACTCTAGAGAGAATAGAATGTGGGTATGTTTCCTCTTTTCTATATTTTAATCTGTTCGTGTATGAATTTTTGTGTTCCCATGAGTTGATTGAAGAGCTCGGGTTTTCGTTTCATGGCTTCTGGGTTTTTTGGGTTGAGAATGTTGGACCCATGCAGACTGAAATCTGATTATTTGAATTCTTTCTCTTCCTGGGCTTTTTCTTATTGATCTGGTAAGTCTTGTTTTTCACATTTTTTCCCTTTTTATCTCCATGCATTTTCTGGGATTTGACATGGGTTTTTAACTTTTGGTATCAATTTTTGATATTTTTGCTTCGTGTTCTTGATTTTTAGTGATTGTCGTGTCTTCTGCTTGATTTTTTTTTCATTTTAATAGATTGAATGTAGGTTTCATGCAATTTTATGCTGTCGATTGAAAAAGTTTTTGGCATTGATTTAAGAGAGTGATTAGAGAGAAAAGGGGCTGTAGAATGGTGACTCAGGCAATGGGATCTCAGGGTGGTGGTGGTAACCGAACCCAAATCCAAACTCAAGAGCCGAAATCGAATTCATTGGCCAGCCAGGGATCGTTGTATAGCCTCACTCTTGATGAGGTGCAAAATCAATTGGGGGATTTAGGAAAACCATTGAGTAGCATGAACCTTGATGAGCTTCTTAAGACCGTGTGGAGTGCTGAAGCTAATAATCAAGCAGTGGAGGGCACTGATTATGGGCCCAACGTGCAGCAGCCTGGTCAGCGGATGTCGTCCTCACTGAATCGACAGTCGAGCCCCACACTGTTAAGGGATCTGAGCAAGAAGACTGTTGATGAGGTGTGGCAGGATATTCAACAGGGACAGAAGAAGAATAGCCTTGACAGGAAAGCTACTCTTGGGGAGATAACATTGGAGGATTTCCTGGTTAAGGCAGGAATTGTAGCTGAGTCGTCTCCTGGGAAGAAAAGTTTGGGCTCAGCTGTTAGGCCTGTTGATCCAATGGCATTGCCACAGCAAGTTCAGTGGACACATTATCAGTTCCCTTCGAATAGTCCACGGCAGCAACAGCAACAGCAACATAACATGCTGCCTGTATTTATCCCAGGCCACTCACTTCAACAGCCTATTCCTATCGGTGGAAACTCGATGATGGATGCAGCTTATCCCGAGACCCAAATAACCATGTCTCCATCCACTTTGATGGGAACTTTATCAGACACACAGACACCTGGAAGAAAGAGGGTTGCTCCTGATGGTATGGTTGAAAAAAGTGTCGAAAGGAGGCAGAAGAGAATGATCAAGAACAGGGAGTCGGCAGCAAGGTCTCGAGCAAGGAAGCAGGTATGTTTCATACTCCCGACATGCCAAGCTTTTAATTTTTTTTGTTCCTTTCCTGTGGCCAAGTTCATTGGAGATTCTCTTTTATTTGGTAGGCTTACACCCATGAGCTGGAGAACAAGGTTTCACGTCTGGAAGAGGAGAATGAACGGCTTCGGAGACAAAAGGTAGCTTTATCACCTTTTTGCTCAATTTTATTCTACCCTTCCTTCCCCTATTTTTCAGCATATCACAATGTGTAAAGATGTCTGCAGTGTATTGACACCTATAGTATTTTGTGATGGTTTTGAAGTCTTTTAAAAATTTGTGCTGTGTTGCAGTCTTGTTTGGCTCTTTACTGGCAGTGCTTGCATGACCCGAACAATTTCTTTTTCCATCCCATATGCAAATTTGAACTGATATAAAACATTATGTCAAACTCATTAAGAGTTCTTTAAAGTATTTTTGTATTTATGCAACAATAGTGGCGAAGCCATAAACTTTTGTGAGATCAGTCATTTAGCCTCTGTTTGGTTGCTTTTTTTTGGAGATTTTTATCAAATTTTGATAGAATTGATGTTGACATTTGAAATATTAAAATAGAGACTGCAAAGTGGATGTTGAAGTAGGGAAAGTAGGGTATGTATTATTTTCATCCAATGTGTCAATTTTAACCTCCACAAGCATTACTAAATTACCGAATTGCCCTTTCAAATTAATTCTACAAATCAACCCTTCTCCACTGGTAGAGGGAAAAATAGGCATTGAAATCAAAATCTAAAAATAATTTGAATCTTATTTTGTCAGCTATCAGACATACCGCTTGACATTGCTTTAAAAGTTTAAAAAGGGACCCACATCACGGATGCAAAAAATCGATTTCTTGGTGTAATATGGCACCCAAACGGACGCTTAATAACTTGCTTCTGATGAAGTTGCCTTAAGTAGTTTACTGTTTCACTTGTAAGTATTTCATGCTTTAATATAAATTGGTGCTTTACATTTAACCTAGGATGCACTGACACTCTCCTAGCCGATGCGAGTCAGTGTCAGACACTGACACGTTGGCGACACGTGTTGGAAACGATAGGTGGTGTATCCAAATTATTTTTAAATTTTGTACAATTGGACATGTTTGGAGACACGTTGTTGACACGTTGGCAATATACCATCCGCACAATAGAATTAACGAAAACAAACTTATTTTACAATATATGAAATAAAAAATAATTTATTTTAAAAAGCGTGTCAAGGGATGTTGTGTTGGTATTTTTTTGTAAAATTGTGTGCCGGTGTGTCGTGTCGTGTTCGACACTCATGTTTTTATCTGTGCTTCCTAGCATTTAACCATGATGGTGAATCGTGGATCAACCTTTGATTCATTTTGAGGTGGCAATGGCACTGTCAGACTTATTTTATCCCTTTGTGGTGCTTATGATTGGAAAAACAAAAGGACTTAACGGACTTGGAAACATCAGCGATCAGATTGAAAAACCATCTTCAAAAGAGTTTGTACTTTTTGGAGTCAAGAATCTTGCCCAACACTTTGGCTTTATTTTTATCTACTTTATGTGTAGTTAAAGATTAAGAAAATAGAAAGGCAAATTATGCCCAGGTCCTAAAGTTTTGCTCTCATTTCTGCTCATATAGTTAGGATATCTTCATGCGTCACCTGTCTTTCACGGATCTATATTTCCATTTAAAGCAATGAAAACCACTCAAGAGTAAATCATTTAGGTATTGTGTGAACCGATGCAAAAGAGCGTTGAGCATGAGCTCTAAAATCCAAATTACGTTGAAGAATATTGATAAATCAGTCCGTTTGCTTTGTGTGTGTGTGATTTCATTTTGTTTACTATTTGATCTTGGAGTTAAGGATTAGGTATAATACATAAAACTCTATCATTGCTACTTAAATGCTAAACCTATGGTGCATACTCATTCATTCGCTCTTCCTATCTGATATAAAAAGATCACAGGATACTGAAACTATCTTACCTTGGATCCCAAGTTTGTCTGTTATATAATTGTATTACCGGTTGGTATATCAGTCTTCTTGCTTGACTGATGTAATTGATTTGTCCTTGTAAGTACAGTATGTCCCATGTTGTAAATCACAGGTTTTCACTTGTAACTTACCAAACTGGATGTTGCATGCTTATATTTCATGATATGAACATGGCCTTGCATAAAAAGGAGTAGCTATTCACACACAAGACAATTGTATTCTCTTAGGTGCGATGATAATCCATTAATTTCTTCTTCCATTTTGGGTTTCTAAAACTTGTCTTAGATATATGTGTTTGTCTTAGTTCTTTAGACCAGTGACTTTGAGATTTGTCACTAAAGCAATTTATCAAGCATAATTCTTGTAGATCTTTCGGGATTTCTTACACCTAGCTAACAATAATTATTCAAAATAATTGAACTTCCCAATCTGAGGTTCTCCTTTTTATGAGAAAGCTATGCATGTTCCTTCTCCTACTTTTTCTAGGGTTCTCTTATCTCATTCCATCCCAGTGGCTCAACTAGTAACCAATGGCAAAGACTAAACAAAGCCATGGTTACCCTGTTTACTTCAGCTCGACCATAGCGCTTAAAACACTCATACAAACCATTTGGCGAAATGGAGTGCTCGTGAAGTTCTGGATGCCTATGTACATTTGGGATATCTAACTAATTCATACCACCTTGCATAAAGCCCCAGTTTCTACTAATAAGAAAACTAATAGTGTTCTAAACTAATCATAATAAAATCCTTAGTTCTAGCGAAATTGGTTGGTTTTAACACAAGTGGCAGTGTCCTACATCACATGTGCTGCCACGTGATATTGTCGATAGAATGATCCAAACGAGCCTGAGTAAGATTCGTATTGCCAATGTCAACCACCAATTCTTTTCTTTCATGTAATAGTTTATAATCGATAAATAGATGGTGGCATAAGTGATATTTGATAATTATGGTCAAAAGAGCCTAACAGTGAGTGTCATATGTTGTTGAAATTGAAATTATTATTTTTATTCGTCTTCTTATTCTTCCTTGGAGTTGAGAATTCCTTCTCCCTTAATGCGGAAGACACGTAGGATTCTCACTCTCCTCTATTGTGTGTTGGATTTTGCTGGCATTCATACATAGATTAGGTCAACCTTCCATCATGTATATATAAAGGCCATAGTGGTGGCATTTGTTAGTAGACAAGACGGATTTGTGCGAAAAACCTCGTAATCTAGGATTGCAAATCGTGGGTACGTATATGAAAAGTGGATCTAATTGTATTTCCGGTTGGTCTTTCACCAACCAGTTTGCTTGTTTCTTTGACTGACGTATTGATTTGTTCTTCCTTTCGTATTCATTAAGCCCCTCCGTATGTATATTTTACTCATTGTTCTAACTGTACTTGCAGGAACTGGAGAAGGTGTTGCCTAGTATACCGCCACCAGAACCCAAGTATCACCTGCGCAGAACGCACTCTGGCCCCCTCTAGGCTACGTGGATTTACTATGTTATGTCATCTTAATGATTATGTACTAATGGTAGTTAAACTTTTCGAGTGAACCCTTTCCTGTTTGTACATTTTTTAGTTGCGACTTGAAATTTGAGATTGATTTCAGCAATCTGATGCATTTCTGTCATCGATTCTGGCCTTCCAGAAGGACCTTTTTTTTCTTTTTTTTATCGCTTTATAGGTTTATGAGTCTGTTCTAGGTTCAAACAATGGAAATCTGGCATTTTGCAAGTCAACTTGTATTGTCTGTTTCTGGAGTACTGCTTGCATTTGCAGGATTGAAGAGAGCACAATGAAACAGCAAGAAAACATGTCCTGAAGGACCTTCCAGAAGGAATCTGGCATTTTGCAAGTCAACTTGTATTGTCTGTTTCTGGAGTACTGCTTGCATTTGCAGGATTGAAGAGAGCACAATGAAACAGCAAGAAAACATGTCCTGACCATGGACATCTCAAGTCTTCTTGTTTCTGACATATAGAAGTGTAAAATGGATCAGACTGTAATAGAGATAAAGTTGACACATGCTAGGGGCAAAAAATTCCTTTTTGTTGGTTTTGTCGAAAAGAAAAATGATAAAAGGGCTGCTTGGCAGGCCATTGGTCTAGAGGCAAGCCAGGCACAATCCGCCTCTCTAGATAGGCTGTGTCGAGTCTGGCTTGTGTCAAACGAGGGTCTAGTGATGTGTGCTTATTGCTACTACAAATACTTTTCAATTGCGAGCAAGGTCAATAATAACAAATTAAGTCTTCTCTTTTTTAATAATTTTAAATTGATTATATGAATTCCTTTTTTTTTTTTTTTTTCATCAGCATGTTAGCTGATGTCTTCGAATTGTCTGCCAAAACGGGCCCACATCTAATCCGATTGGACCCCTATTAATGCTCAAAGTAACTTCAGTTTCAATTGGGCGGGGGACAGCCCAGACCCAGACCCAGACCGGTGGATCACTTCTTTTTGTACAAAACCAAGGCAATCTCGTTTATTATGTTCTGGTTGATGATACAAGTTTATTTTGTTGCCAGCTTCTCAACCATTGAAAAGTAACAATATGTTAATATTTAAATTCATTGGCTTCGTTTGGCAATGTACCATGTGTATTTTAACTTAGACTCGTATTGAAAAGAGTACTAGTTCACAAATTACCAATTGTGAAACATTGCTCCAATGAATATTTGAATTCATTAATGTTTGACATCATCGTAGTAGTCGAGCACTTAGACCAAGACAAATGTCAACAAGAAACAAACATCAATAAAAATGTGAACACAGTGTTTCATATCTTGGAAAATTCACTGCGCGATGGCGTGTGATCTGATGCATTTTGATGTTATAATGCTCTTCACTTCACTTGTCTGAGAGTTTTTTCGACCTGCAGGTTGCTCATGTATAGATGGAGCAAGAAGAAATTGCTGTATTGTCACTGCAAAACTTGCTGCTTCAATGTCATCTGCACAGATGCTAACTTCTGTCCTCTCGTCCCTCTCATACTGAAGAGGCAGCAGTCGCCTACAATCTGCTGGAATTAGTATAGATCTGAGTGCATCTCAGACAACCATCCTTACAGTACCATAGCACATTTAAGCACAAGATCCTCGCTTCTTCCTGAATTTCAATGAAATAAGTCTATATATATATATATATATATATATATATGTTTCACTAAACTCAAATTTACATTTATAAGGTTGTTTAGAAACTATTCAAACAAAAAACAAAGGTCTGATTCCTGTTATTCACATTATTTATAGCAGATTCATCTGTAGATTCCGCTTCTTGGACAGGCACCCTTTCGCCATCCGTCCGGTATTACCTTTCCGCAATTAGTCCTTATTTTCTTTTCGAACTATGACTAATTTCCTCGACCCTTATTTTGTCCACAAGCAAAAAAATGTAAAAGGATACTTCAATTTATGATTTTCATTGTGCAGAATGAAATATCTAGCTCCCCAAGTTCTTGGTATGATATAGTGATTTAACTAAACAACTAGTCTATTCTGCATAAAACCACGTAAGGATGTTATATACTTGTTTAAGAAACTTTATAAAGCATTAAAGCTCCCTTCTGATGCGACCCCGAAAATTGTTGCCTATGGTTAACCACCACACACTGAGTAAAAAAGCAAAGAATAGACAAAAATCCTGCTGAATTAGTGATTATACACTCGTTTCTATGTTTCAGTCTTAACCCTTCCCTATAAAATGTTATTGATAGTTATAAAAATGTTCAACTTGACCAGCAAAGATCACTAGTGATAAATGCAACTTAAAGAACAAGTCCTGACCTTCCTACAGCTTCATTGCCCCGTAAAGCTGCAAGGTGAGCAAGCTGGTATATTGTGTCAAAATTTCGTTGATCCAGTGCCTTTTTATTGAATATGGCATCTGATAAAACAACTGATGATGCTCCCTGAGAAATATAGTCCCCTATCGAATCTGCATTGACATAAGAGAAGTTTCATATAAATCACATTTTTGTTGTAGACTGACTTTCCAATCAATATTGTAGTATAAATCGTTTTATTGAGAAGAGTGAGGCTGTAGATTATCAACAACCCGATGAAAACAGTATTTTTCTTTCTGTCACAACAAAAATATATTCTAGCTTTTAGTATATCCCCAGATGATGAATACATCTTTCAATTCTTTTTCAGATTTTTCCTATATCGACTTGTTGGAAATATACATAAAAGTTTCACTTGTCTGTAAAATAGAGAAGTAAATAATTATGTTTGAAAAGAAGTAACAAATTGTTTTGAATAACCAACCTATAGTTATGCCTTGTGATGCCACCATGGGGATATGGGGGAAAGGCTTTCTGATAGCTGCTATATACTGAACGCCACCTAATGCAGAAGCAGGATATACCTTTGCAACAGAAAAGAGAAATAGAAAGCACTTTATTACGTACAATGAATTTTAAGATTTGTAGAAAAGAACCAATCAATTTCATAAAGAGCATCACATTGTTCATCTTCAGAAGAAATTTGAAGCGAAATATGTGATATGAAGACCTCTGAACAAATATGCATTTAATGAGAAACCTCATTGCTTTTGCCATTATTTCTTTCATTACATTATAGTTTATCAAATAAAACTTGGAATTAATGATTTCTTGCCAACACGCGTACTCGACTTCAAAGCCAGTGAGAACGGTATTAGATGATCTCCTGGAGAAGGAAAATTGAATGGTTTCATCATACTTTGAAGCCAGTTCCTGGCCACCTCATACACCAGGTTCATTAAATAAAAAAATATGTGTTTCCTCATACTTTCTTTCGTATTGCAATCCATTAAGTATTATAACTGCTTCAAGAAATACAACTTGTTTGTGAAGAAATTTCATCCTTACATAAATATCATAAGATCTGCATCCCAAGGTCTGGAAGAAAAGCAGTTTACCTTGACAAGTTTAGCACCAGCATTGAATGCAAACAATATCTGCATGATCATAGACATGACAGAATAAGTTTCTTATTTCTTTTGGGTTGCTCAATAAAGACCATCTATCCTATACTTGTATTAACTGATGAAAAAAACTAAAGAAGTTCATAAGCCTGAGATATCATTGAAAGAATACTAATAGGAACATACCTCAGTTGGGGTCATTACTCCAGGTATATACAGAGCTTGACCTCTTGTAACATCATCTAAAATATCCTGAGACAATTATATAAGACAAACAAACTATGAAATTAAATTTGTATCATTTGAACTTCATAGATAGATGCCACTTGAATATTATATTCGTGAAAGAGATTGACTAATATAAGAAAATGCATTGAAAATGAGACTGGTATGACAAGAATCTCTTAGATTCCACTTGAAATATATATCTGCACTCCTTGCCATACCTTAACTATTGCAGGACTCATCAGGAACTTAGCTCCAGACTTCATTGCATCTTTGGCATCTTTGCCGTCTAAAACAGTGCCCACCTAAAATACCAATTATATGATCATAATTTCTTTTTCATTTTCCAGAAAAGAAGCCAAGCACGAAGATATGATGGAGTATTTTTTTTTACAGAAAATTTAGCACAAGGATGGTTAACTAATGCCGACAATCAGTATTTTCGAGACAAACTTAGTATTGTATGATCATAACGCCGCAAACCGGAATTTTTCTAAGAATGGAGAATTAACCCATTGAAATTATCTTCTAATGCTCCTCTCTATTACAGAATCTATCCTAATCCTAGGTATCATTTCCATAACAATCAACCTTCCTTAAAAAGGACTATTGCTAGCAAAAAAGAAAATCCAATCCAAGAGTGACAAACATTAAGTAAAAACTGACTAAGAAATACTTACTCCTATTGATTTTGAAGGATATTCTTGGACCAAACACTCTAAGACCTGAGTAGGAAGAAAAGAAAAGCATATTGACTTCAAAATTTTCCAGCATTGAGGAGCAAAGAAGGCAAGAAGATAGAAAAATTCATTCTTACCTCAAGCACACCTGGGTTAGACATCACCACTTCTAGCTGCAAATTGAGAAAGCATTAATGTCTGCCAGAAGGCTCCATCCTACTATATTAAGGGAAGATCCAAAAAAGAAAGGGTCCAAATATTTCCACTTTATGTACTCCCATCCCCATTACTGGGAAGAAATCCAAAAAAGGTTTACCTATGTACTCATCTCCTAACTTTTTCCGTAGCAAGACAGGGACACCTTGGAATCCCAAAAACAATGGATACTAACTTAACTTCAGTAAAAAAATTTGCCTTGCACATTCTACAGTTTAATTCAAAATGTTCCTATTTCAGCATTGATTATCAACTTCTAAAGCACCAAGCATCCTAAATGGGGATTCACTGATTCAGTTTGGTTTATGAGTGTTGGAGGTGCACACTCTTAACTCAAAAAAGAAAAGAAAGTAATAAATTGTGCAATTGTAGCACCACTAGGTACACATATTATTTAGGGTGGGAAGACAATAAATAATGCAATGCTATTGTTCCAATTAGCATGCAAATTTTAATAAAATATTGATATATTCAAACTTACAACTGAGATACCACCACGCAGTGCTGCATGTGCAGCTTCAATTGCTATCTCTGCACTGAACAGATTAATTGGGGAAAGCAAGTAAACAACGATAACCAAGTAACAGGAAAAAATCCACGTAGCTATAACTCAACTCAATATAGAACCCGACTAAGGAAAAGAAGAAAAATGTTAATGTGAAACCAGTTCTCTACTGGCACAGCAAGGTATAACCTAAACAGTGAAGCGTGTGGTATCACCCTGTTGCATAGTTTCTCATTTTGATATCCCTTTTAAGGACCAACAGGTAATTCGTCTCTCTTGCAATGTTAGTAACAGAGATGGGCACAAAAATTATACTTGAGACATAAATGCAGGGGAAAATTCGCCCCAGATTGAGTACCCGTATGCTTCAAACTAACCTAGTGCATCTTTGGTACACACTGCTAGGTAGAATCAGGCAGCATAATAAACAAGATTTTAGCTTCTTCATTTTTTTCTTTATTAATAATGTCATTTCGTGTAATCTACTCCTCCCTACCAAACATGTCTTACGGGTTTGTCCTTGTTTTCCATGTTTTATAGTTATATAACCATTATATTTTTAAGTAAACAGAATCCCTATACTACAGATTACTAACCAAAAGCTTTAATTCAACATACAGATGTATTTCTGCATGAAGGTTTCACCTTTGAGCGCGAAGGCAAGCAATTATACCAGAATTTCGAATATCTGTCAATACTTTATCAGCAACTGAATTTGGAGAGTAAGAAAGGGAATTTTCATTCGAACATTTGAAAGAATTCTGTTTAAAATAAAAACAAGAACGCAATTTCGAACATGAATGTGATGGGCGGATGGAAATAAAGGGATTTCTTGATGAAAAGAAGGAAGAACTGGGAGAAGCCATTGCCGACAAGCTATTACTGCTTGAAACCGCCATTTACAAAGCTTTATCCTTACAAAATCCCTAACTGCTACTTATGAACAGTAGGGAAAATTAGGGCCTCATTTTTCCATTTAGTGTGTTTTGAGTCTTCCAAAAAAAAAAAAAAGGTTCCAAGTTCTCAACCTATTTAAATCTGCAAAGTTAAGTTCCAAATGTGACTGAAAATGACTACGTAGACATTAAAATCGTACTGTTAAAAAGAAAAATAGGAAAAATCACTTAACATCAATATTTGAATTACACGAATGTCGCCTGAAATTAATGTTATCGTTCATGTTTCAAAATTATGCTACTTGAAAGATTGAGGAGTCCGACCTTAATTTTCTAGATACATTTAGGAGAATTTGGATGGAGAAAAAAGAAAAACTAAAGATACTCTCTTAAACGATAGCAAGGAAATGATAAATCTTTTTATTTTCCTGTTAAATTAGAAAGTAGAAATAAATGCACCGTTGACCGCCTCACTTTTTTTTAAAAATAAATAAATATCACTTCAAATTTCTAAGTACAAATCCAGGTTGAAAGCAAAAGAAAAACTTCCTAGAATCTACGTTATTTGATGATTCAACTTAGAAATTAGATTCTTTTCATTACGTTGTTATTATAAAAGTATAATAAAATGTTCAATCACGTTACATGTACATTTTGTTTTGTATCATTTTTTACATTGTAGTGCGTGTCGGCACATAATTGGAAGGTTAACACACTTTTTTCGCCCTACGTTTTTTGAATTTACACACAATGTAAGGCAAGATGTAACTCAAGAAATGTATACTTAGCTCTCGTTTGGTCCCATTTAAATTATAATTCATTTTTCTCTTTTCTTATCAATCATACATTCTCCAATAAAATAATATTTACACTTAATTTCAAAATTTTTCTTCTTTTTTAACCACGTATTTTTTCAAAAAAATATTATTCTAACCATTATAATTTCAAATAATGGGAACTAAACAGGGGCTTGGCACGACTCTAAAATGTTTGGGATCAATGGTTTCCTTTTAAAAGTTATGGACCCATTTGTTACAAGAGCAATGGCTTTGGATCGAGATCCCGATTCTATAATTTGACTCGAAGACCGGCTCAGTCTAATCCACCGAGTCAACAAGAATCAAACTATTCCAGCTTGAACTCTCTTTCAATCCACCAGGTACCTTCCTTAAATTGACAGAAGAATTCTTTTCACATGTTCTTCAAATCATTATTTATCAAATACGTCACAGCTTCCTTAACAATTAAGAATGTAAATTGACGTCAGAAGAAATAAAATACCCCAAAAGTTGCAAAAGATTAGGGCTTGCCCAGGAATTATTTAAGGGTTTCCAATTTTTCGGTGGGCTGTATCTGTTTCAGGCGAGTCATGAATTTGTATTCAACTCTTCAGAATTTAATTTCTAGACTATACATTTTATGATTCTGTTTGCAGATTTACAATTGATCGTGTGCTCACAAATTTTATTTTTATTATAGTTGTAATTGTGTGAAACAGTGCAAGGGAATTTTGGTTATTTCGAATTCATGACATCCCGGACATTGAGAAGAAGGCTCCACCACGGAGATGTTGACGGTAGAATAAACGAGCATTTGGAGACTTCAGGATTTGATTCTTTAGACGAGCCATTACTAGGAAATCGAGAATATGATGATGTGCACTCTGAGGTAAGAGATATGATTGAATGACAATTGGCAGTTAAATTGTTGCTTTATTGTTTTGGATGTAACAACAATAAAAATTATCATATTGATCTATATAGGGCTATTTGCTTGGTGAAATTTTGGATGATGGGCGGCGTAAAGAACATGTGCATTGGACAATGCTTTTTTCGCATATAATCGCTCAATGGGCGCAGTGGTTAGGTGTGCCAGAAATGGGATTTAATTTTGTTGATGTAATTTTTGAATTTTTAGGTGCTCATGTCTAATGTTTTTATGTTGAATTTGGTTTCTGTGTTAATTTTCATAAGTTGAGTATATACAGTCTCTGCATTTAGTATTATTGGAGTAAATTAGATGTTCTGTTTTCGTTTATAGAATTGCTTCCTGTATACATTTCCTAAAGACGAAGAGAGACTTCTAATTCTGTAATGTATTGCTGAAGTTATACACTCTTTGTAGACGAGTCTCATACTTTCATGTACACAACAACTCACATATTATGAATCTGAAAATCACAGTGTTTCTGCTTAATAAGAAATTAAGCATGTCTGCATGGAAGCTAGGGCACCTTTCTGTAACCAAAATATCCTTTGAGAGGGGGAAAGACGAATGAGTTACAATTTGCCCGTTTCAATTTGGCAGCACAGATGGCTAATTCAATTGGCATTGAACTCAGCTTTGATGACATCGAGGATGTCTTTTCATTGAAAACTATCTTTCTGATGTTTTTAAGCAAATTGAAATCTGAACTTGTTATCTTCAAGGGAAGGAATTAGGATGAATAAATTACACTGTCAAAGATGGCTAACAAACTTTGGACTTGAGCTCAAGTTCCAATCTGTGACAGCCTCAGTTCATAGAATGATAGTGCGATTTTAGCAAAGATGGGCATCATATCCAACCCAATAGATCCGCTAACAGCTATTATTCCTTGGGGGATCAGCCAAAAACTTGAACTAGGACTATCAGATAGTAAATGAAGGAAATTCCTATTGCAGTTGTGAAGCTGTTGGGCTGTGTGTTAGACAGTATATTATAGTCCAGTGCCTTGAAAATATGAGGAGCATATAAAATTTCTATTTTAACATTAAAGTATCCTTCATTGTTCTAATAAATATAATTTCTATCGTAGTTATTATATTTTTTATAATGAAATATCTAGTGAGGATCAATAGTTTTATCCTTTTGTTTTCAACAAATATTGTCTCGGACCTGGGTTATTTACTGGACTGATTTTGCCTTGGTGTTATCTTGTGAAATAATGAATTTTTAATGCATCGAGAAGTATTAATAGTTTCAACTTTCTGTTTTCAGCAAATATTGTCCTCGGATCTGGGTCATTTATTGGACGGCTTTTGCCATTTGTATCGGGCACTCAAAATGGACCAAATGGGAAGATCTCGCCCCCTTTACTTAGTCCCTTACAGGTATGTTCTAGTGATGTCATTGATGAACTTAGGTGTAATATACTTCATTTTCTTTCCTTGTTTTTTCTTGATCAGTGATATATTACGCATATATATATCAGTGAAATATGTTTACCTTAATGTGTAATCATAGGTAAAGTGATTCATGCATATTTTTACCTTACTCGTGGGACTTTTAGCTAAGCCACAATATGGCAAAATATATATATCATTTATAAATGGTCAAACTTCATTTCAAATACACATTTTAATGGACCCACAAATAGTATTCACTTATCTACTACTCATTGCTATCTATTTATAAACTAAACCGTTTATAAATTCTTCTCAAACTGAGGCTAATATAGGAGTATGCCACGGTTGTCCATTGCTCATACCTCGTAGCTTGATTATCTGTTACCCTGAATATTTTAATTCTGTATTGTGCTTGTGTTTGGACGTGGCATGTTATCTCATTGAGATGGGGGAAATGTAGTAGCACTAACTTTCTTCTTGCAATTTCTCTAGTTGTATAGCTTTTTAATTTTGATCATAAGTTACCATAATGGTCTCTACCAGGTTCGGAAAGTTGCATGTGATTGTATCATATAGAATTCAACATTTTGACTATGGATTCAGTTTTTACAAAAAATTGAGAAATGTCTGATTGAACTTTCAGTCATTTGATGATGCATGTAATTTTCTTATAAATTGTAAATAAAATTTTTACAATGAGTTTAATTTGTAGATTATTGTTTTCAACATTTATACAGCTATTTCAAATTTGAAATTCAGATTTTCACCTATTACCGTATTTCTGTGCTATTTTCTATGCTTGCATGATGTGAGGAATGACTTAAACTGTGCAGCAAGTTGAAAAATGCACACTTGACATGTCTGATAGTCTCAAAATATGTAATCTGGTTTGGATGATGTGTACATATATTTTTAATAGTGAAGTACTCTTCGGGTTCAAATGTAGATTTTCTCAGAGGATGTGTGCAATATGGGGTTTTTACATGGTGCAATTTAAGTGCTGGGAGGTGTTTAAATTATAATCATTCTTGGTCAAATATACTTTTTATCCACACAGTTGTTTAAATTATAATTTAAATACCCCAAACTAGTTTTAAATCGTGAACTTGCAAGTTGCAACAATGAAAGATGTATTGTAAAATAGACAGATACTAGAGGAGCCAAAAGGTTTTGTAGGTTTTTTTTTTTTTTGGTTTACCCATGGCCATCTACCTAGAATAATTTAATCAATAACGTTTTGGGATATTACGTGAATCTTCTAGTATACAATATCTTTTCTTTTTTATCTATTATCCAGAAGATCAAGCTTGTTTTTGTTTTCTAATCTATACAGTGTAGCACTGAATGTTGTTTTGCTCCATTCAACCTCCAAAAGACTTGGTTTCCTGTCATTCTAGTATTTTTATGTTCTTACATATATATGTTATATGTTTGCCAATTCTTCTTGTTGATTCTTTAGTTGGTTTGGTAATAGGAAGCAAGACTCAAATATCTAAAGCACAGACTGGCAATTCCTTTTGATGGTTCTTTTTTGGATCATCAGGTATGTACACTTATCTTCTTTACTTTGGAATTCAGACTTAATTTACTTAGGGCAGACAATAACAGGACATTTATAAAATTAGAGAAAAGAAAGTGGACATTTCAAGTCATTTCTCATTATAAAACGATTGAGAGTGTTGTTAATGTTAGGTTGTAGTAATCATGTTCTTTATGGAATTTCAAGTTAGTCAAAGGTGCCTCTTATATGTGAATATTTGTTAGCTACCTCATGCATCTTATTGTGTATGATTCTCCTACAGATTTGGACAAACACAAAATGTTTGAATACTGTTTGCGCTTGTGGAAAACTGTTTATACCATATGGATCGTGTAATTATAGTTAGATGATGATGTGATCACGCTTTTGATTGATTACACGTACCATTTTGATTTAGAGAAATCAGCTAGCTTAATGAATGGTCCCCTCTGTTATGATTCTTTAAGTCTATTTGAGCAAGGCATTCTGATAGGATACTTGAGTGCTTTGTTTAAAATTTCATATAGGCATGGGACACTTCATCCTCCGTTTTGTTATATAATTGGAAATAAATTAAATTGTGTAAGCAATTATAATATTGTGATGTTCATTTTCTAGTTGGTCACCCTTGTGATGTTATGATATAATCTTGATCCTTTGCTAGTTGGTTGCCCTCGTGGTGTTATTCTCACTTTTGGAGTAGAGAAGAATCACATTGCCAATTGAAATATAAGCACTCCTGAATTTTTGGTGACAGGATGCACTTAAACAATTGTGGAGGTTAGCTTACCCTGATAGAGAACTCCCAGCATTGAAATCAGAGCTCTGGAAAGAGATGGGATGGCAGGGATCTGATCCTTCAACAGATTTCAGGTGTGGGAATATAAAGTCATTTTTATTAGGATTCTGTACAAATTGGTATTTACTTGGATAATTATGGACGAAATTTTAGGGGTGGAGGATTCATATCATTGGAGAACCTTGTCTTCTTTGCCAAGACTTATCCGGTTCGTATTTTTTTCATTTGCATGACTTTCTTGTATCTTTCATAATTAGCACTGGTAAAACATTTTCTTTATTCTAGGTGACAATAACTGCAAAGAAATTCTGAGAAAATGTGCTACAGTAATAAAGAATAAACCACGAAGAAAGCAGAATGTCTCAAAAACTCAATTTTGTTTTTTTATCTTCCCCTCACCCAACCCAACAACTCATCCAGTAGTATCTTTTAGAGGAACTGAACTGGAAGAGTTAAACTTATCTTGCCATGAGCACAGTCAATATTTCAGTAACTTTACATTAGGATGGGAGATCAGATTACACATAGGCAGTGTTGCTGGGGGAGAAGAAAGATATTGGAATGAGACGTCCTCAAATATAATCTTTTAAACTAGTCGAAATGTTAGGTCAGGGTCAGAAGCGTAGGTGTTCCACTTGCAGCTTGGATTATTTCACTGTATGTGTTTTATGTGTCCCATGCGCAAAATTATTTCATGACTTTTGAGAACTTAGCCAATATGAGAAATCACCTCACAATATGCCAGATAATAAAAAGAGTTTATTATGTGTTCTACAAGATTGATTTAGATCCTGGAATCTAAGAAATCAGTAGACTGAGCTTTGTGAGGTCTTAATAAAACATGATTATCTATGACTTCATTTGGTTTTATAAATATAGTTATCTATAAAGAACATAATTAAACATTACCTTTGGGTGGTAATCACAATTGGAGTGTTCACAGTACCACCTACAAATAGGTGCAAAGACACAGAAATTCATGAATATGTAATTTCATTAGAATTATTAGCTGTATCTGCAGGCAAATAGCAGGAATTTATGCCAAGTTGGAGGCACCTAGAAACATATGATGTAAATCGCCTGGGGCATCTAGTCAATGAGAACCACAGGGATCATAATGAATCATTGAAGCACCATGGCTGCCTGCTTTGTCCCATTCTAACTAGAAAGAAAAATTCAAGTAATGGCCAACTCTAGCACCAAGCTGAAAGCTTGTTGGGATTTGTACTGTGGACTGTCTTACTTCATATTGCGGCGTGGTTTGTCCTAATCTAACTATAAAAAAAAATTCAAGTAATGGCCGACTCTAGCACCGAGCTGAAAGCTTGTTGGAATTGGTACTGTGGACAGCTTACTTCATATTGTATTAAGAAAACAAAAAATGGTGGCATAGTCTGTGTGGGCGAACTATAACTATTCTGGATAGTTCAATTGGTATCGGAACTTTGCATTCTTTGACTGTTATTTTTTGTTTCCTTTCCTTTCCTTCTGTTGCTAAGCGTTTTTTGATCATGAAATTGGGACACAACAAAAGGATCACCCTCACCAAGTATATATACAAATGGAGGGGGAAATCCTTCCTGTAAAAGGGAGGGATTGAGGGGCCTGTGAAATTTTCTTTAATTAATTTTGGCGTTATGCTTGTGTTTTCCAAATGTTTAATGGCATATATTATTTTTGAGAGGTATAGAAGAATCTGCTTTTGTGATAATTGAGATTTTGATAAGTGTGTTCTGTTATTTTCTTTATTAGGTCATTTGAAAGTGTAAAAAGTAGTTTTTTGTATCTACTTCTCTTTTTGACAGGAAGCGTTTCAAAATTTGTTGCACAAGAGAGACGGAGACAGGTCAGAATGGGAGTATCCTTTTGCTGTTGCTGGCATCAATATTTCTTTTATGCTGGCGCAAATGTTAGATCTTCAATCAGGTATTAAATTTTAGAGTTAATGGCTGTTATTCATGTGAATTGTGTGGCAAGGGTTTTATGTCTCATTTTACCTGAGAAGTATGTATCCAGCGAGTTGTAAATTTTCTCCTTTTCTTTGAGAAGTGCAAATTATATTTCGACCATAATAGTAAATTGAACTAAATGAGTAACACATTTTTGAAACGATAATGGTATGTATGGAAAATAAACACATTTGCTGATTTTTGTGTTTCTGTTGAAAAATGAAAACTAGAACAGCATTTATAACATTTTTAGAAATTGAGCAAGTCGTTTTTTTTTTCCCATTTTTCAACAGTTGGGCCCTCCTGATATAAAATACAAAACGCTACTTCAAAATATACTGAAAAAAAATGTTATTGAGTCGTATATGTTCTAAAATGTTCGCATATAGGCTCTTAACATTCGATTGCAAGCATTCCCATTTGTCAGTAACACAATACATGTACTTTTAACACAATGTGTACTTCCAGTGCCAAATATGACTGTAGGCTAAGGAGCATTCGGAATTCTGTTTTTTCAGCCTGTAAAATTCATTGGCAATGATAATATTAGTGTCTTGTATTTATTAAATATGCATTATTCTCACAGGAAAGCCAAATACGATAGCTGGAATTCGATTTCTGGAATTATTAAGTGAAGATGAAATGGCCTTTGACAACCTTTTCTGCGTTGCCTTCGAAATGTTGGACGCACATTGGCTTGCGAAGCATGCCTCGTATATGCAATTCAACGTAAAAGAAACGCCATCCCTTCTTTTTTCCATTTCCATCTGTATTTAGTCAGATAAATTAATTAGATTACTGATTTGGCATGTCATTTGTGTATTTTTCTCTGCAGGAAGTTCTCAAGTCCACAAGAGCGCAGCTAGAGCGCGAGCTTGCACTTGATGATATCTACAGTATAAAAGACTTGCCGGCTTACAATCTACTATTGAAAAGATAACGCATTTGAGATCACTATAATTTTTAGACAAATTTTACGGTAAAACTTTTTTTATATATGTATATGGATGGCACATTCTGCACATTCTTCTCTCAAAGTTATATCCACTGTTGAGAATATGGCATAAAGTTGAATAATTTAAGGTGAAGGTACAATGCTTCTTTTTAAGTCTTTTTTTTTTTTTTAGAATGAAGACACAATCTGTCTTTTCAAGCAAAGTTTTTCGTGGGCACAATAACACATGACTTTTTGAAGGTACATAATTTTTGTACATAGAGGGCTACATAATACTCACATGCCTCTATGTACAAAAATTATGTACATCTAGTATTTTTCCTTATTTTATCAATATTTTATGCCATTGGTAATGATCGATTGGGGTTTAGAAGTAAGGTAAATTTCCTTTTAAATTACTTATTTTGATGAATATAATTATAAAATTGCGTTTTTAGGTTTAGTCCACGTTTGATTTGTGTATATAAATGTTTATAAAATCCAAAGTTATTCTTTATCTACACGTTTTAAAGAATTTATTATTTATTAGTTACTTACTTATAAATTATTTAATTTTTATAATGTAGAATAAAAATCATTTATTAACATTTTCCAAACACGAGTAGATATGCTTCTTGACACTATTTTAGCAAGTATAGGTTTACCGTTGCCGGAGATACACTCCTTCCAGCTTAAGATATACCATGGCTCAAGCATTATACTATTAATAATAATGATTGAACATGTTTAAAGACAAAAAAGAAGAAGGAAGAAAAAAACATGATTTGACAGCGCTTGTTTGAATTTTTTTTTTTTCAAACTGTCCAATCATTTGTGGTATGTGGACAGTGTCTCCTCTGTTTTTGAGTCCGTTTTTGAACATTTTTGTGTAGCATAATTGAACATCTATAGACATAGAGCAAAATTGACTGGCTGCAGCAACAAGATATCCAAAAGTTGCATGATAAACACGATTAAGTATGGTGTGGGTTTTTTTTATTTTTTTATTTTAATTTTATGAGTAGAATTGATCGTTTAACTGCTTAATCAATATTAACCATGACAAAGTGAAATAAGTAAACTAACGAGTTTTCAAATAGATTTCTCACTCTAAAACCAGCGCAAAATGGAGATTCAAATTCAAACATGATGAAATAAAGCTGAAAACTAATTATAATTTATAATAATTAAAAAGGGATCTCACTGCAATAATTTGAAACTTAAAGGACTATATCTATAATTACAATCAAATCTAAGATATGATGCTAGATTTTCAGTACTACCACGACAATTCCTAGCCTTCCAATCCAAAAACACAATGTACAATAAATTAAAAAATCCAACAGAACCGAATCCTTTCTGGCATTATCAATTTCCAACGGCAATAATGGCCCAATTATTGTTATTAAATTAAATGTCAAAATTAAAAATTTTGAACCCCAAAATTGTAGAGCGAGAGAGTAGAGCGAGAAACGGTTGATTCAAGTTCGGTCTTTCTATTTCCGTTAAAGAAACGAACTAAAACTTAGAAATTTGAATCAATTATTTCTCTCCCCCTCAAAATTTTAGCTCAAAAAGCCTTTTTTTGGGTCTATTTTGAAGTTTGAATTTTTGAGGTTCGGGTTTGGAACCTGGAAAATGAGCAGCCGAAAAGAAGAGGATCGAAACGAGAAGATTATAAGGGGTCTCATGAAGCTCCCTCCGAATCGAAGATGCATCAACTGTAACAGCTTGGTAATAATATTATTTTGTTCCATTTTTGGAAATTTTCGATTCAAAATTTTAAAGTTCTACCTTTTTTGAAAACCTCTAATCAATTGAGATATAGGAACAGTATTTTAAGTTGTTAGATTGCAAAATTTCAGTAATTTTGGGCTTTTCAGAAAACATTAAGCTCTGCTTGTTTTAAACAATACTTTCTGTAGAAATGATTTTGTAATACGTGTTGTAGGACCTCAAACAATGGTAAAGAACCTAAAGTAATGCACATAAGTCTCCTATGTTCTTTTTTGTTAAAATTTTAGGATTCATATATACTTCAAATACTTTTTATTGGGATTAATGTTGTGAGTTGAGTACTATTTTGTGGCTGCAGGGACCTCAATATGTTTGCACAAACTTTTGGACTTTTGTTTGCACGACTTGCGGTGGAATACAGTAAGTGCATTTTTCTCACCACCGTCAAAGAATCTGCTATTACTATTTGTGCCTGATTACTTGTATGAGAAATAAATAAAACTGGGTTTCTTGAATTTTGACAGAAATGAATTACAAATTACGAAAACTACAACAGAAGTGCTATTTTTTATGTTTTGAGGATGTGTTGGGTACAGACTTTGGGTTTTGGGTGATATATTTCTATAATCTATGGACAGAACTAGCTGATTTTCTTCTCCCTGCATTGTGACTCTCTTACTTATGGTGATTGATTCAACTACATGATATGTACTCTTAGCCCTTGTTTGGGCTCAATTTTAATGAAAATTTGGGGGGAAATGAGTTTTAGAACAGTGTCTGTGTGGTTAAAAAAATAAAAAAAGAAGTTTTCGATTTATGTATAATGTTATTTTATAGGAAAACGTGTGGTTGAAAACGAGTTTTGAAAAAATGAGTTTTTGAAAAAATGGGGGGCCAAGCATAGACAGGATAAAAAGAAAATAGATGTTGAACTCTGCATCATGCAAATACTTGTTAGAGGGAAATCTACGGTTGTGAATGTATGCATATTGTTATTGCATGCCATGTATCTATATATATTTTTTTTAAGTTTACGGAAGATCGATTTGTATCTTGCTATTGAGGTTGACTTTTGTGTTTATGATTCTATACAATACACGTGACTGTGTGTTTTTAGTATGTTGTATCTTCTTGGATTACTTCCTTGTGGTATTCATTGGATCAAGTTTTTTAATCGGGATCATTTTCTTTTGCTTAGTATATTGACAAAGATTCTATTTCAAGACATCAATATTAGAATCACATTTTGTTTGTGCAGTCGTGAGTTTACTCATCGCGTGAAGTCTGTTTCTATGGCTAAGTTTACTTCTCAAGAAGTGGAAGCTCTTCAAAAGGGTGGTAATCAGGTATGCAAATGACTATGTTCCCAATTTTTCTCTGATAGACAGCTTTTTTCTCCTATTTGCTTACAAGGAATCGCTCATTCAGCGTGCCAGAGAGATATACTTAACAGCCTGGGATCCACAAGGGCAGAGACTTCCTGATAATAGGTGCAAGATCTATTTTATGATCAGAAGTACCAGTCAATTGCATAACTGGAATCTTAACTATGTCTTTCTCTTGCAGCAATGTAGACGAAGTTCGTGAGTTCATTAAGAATGTTTATGTAGATAAAAAATATGCCCTGGATAAGTCATCTGACAGACCTCCAAGAGATACACAGGTTAGGTTCCTGGACCAATGTGATCCTATAGAGGTTCCGGAAAAGACGGTTTTTAGGTTTACTTCTTTTGATTTGCCCATCACAATTATTTCCAGGCAACCTTTAATAAAGGCTAAATTAAGATGATATTCTGATTTTTCAGAATGCAAAAGGCCAGGAAGATGAGACAAGGCGAGCAAGTTCATACCATTCTTTTTCACAAAGTCCACCGTATGATTTTCAATATGAAGAACGACGCTATGGGAAACACGCTCCTGGACTCACTAGAAAGCCTGGGTCAGATCGAGGCCTGTACGGAGGAAAGCTGTCTAGTTTCTTGAGTCCTGGCCGTGCTAGTGATCATGTATATGAGGACAGGTTTGCAAATGAAGGATCTAATCCCAGAGCTTCAGACTACTCTGTTTCAAATGGTGGCTACTCATTGGGGTCTGATATGCTATCGCCTTCCTCTCAGAAAGACATTGGAAGCCCCTTTAATGCAGCGTCAAAAGATAGTTCAAGTGAAGTTGCACGGCATCATACAGTTTCCAACCATGCAGATGCATACACCAAAAGAGATGGTGGAAGAATGTTGCATCCACAGGTTAGGTTTCTCTCATTTCTATATGCATTCTGGTAAAACAAGGAGTTCCATGGACCTTTTGTGCCAGTATTGGTATTCTGGTGCTTGTCTGTATTAAAATCCTTGATTATGGAGTTCTTTGCTCTCTTATTCCTGCATGCTTGCAAAATTTGAAGAATTTGTGCATTTCTTTATGACTATTAAATAAACTAGGATAGTAATGCCAATTGAGGAATAAATAGCAAGCCAAAGTTTCTCCTCCCGTGAGAAAAGAAACAAAGAGTAGGCAAAGGAAAAAGGTGCAAACGAAAATTCTCAAAACTTGTCACTAAAATTTGAAGTTTCCTCTGTACAAGTATCATTACCATCTTATTAAATTGCCTGACTCGATGTTCCAAGTGATGTTAAATTGTGTTTTTTTATTTAGCCCCTTTTTGGCCTCCATTAAAATTATATTTCATTTCTCTCTCTTCTTATGAACAGCACATTCTCCAATAAAATATTATTACACGTAATCCCATAACTTTTTCTTTTTTAACCACACATTTTTTTTAATAAAAAAACACTATTCAATCCATTAAGGGCCCGTTTGGGCCAGATTTTAATCTAATTTTAATTTAATTCAAAGTCAAACAATTAATATCAACCACATCTTTCATGGGTCCCACATCTTTTCAACCACACATTTCAAAAACTTCTATTACAATCCACTTAAAATCTGATTTTAATCTACACCAAACACCTTCTAAAATTTATAATAATGGGGGCCAAACGGGGGCTAAATTCCAGTGTACAAGTTGTGGTTCAATTTGACAGACAATTTAGAAGTTGAAAATGATCTTAAATTTGTATTTTTTTCTTTGTTTGCCCTCATTTAGTTTATGGACGGATCGACGTTATTAAAACTCTTATTTAGAGTTTCTGGTTGGTGTACACCACTACTAGTGATAGAGAGATGACTTTTTTATTTTTCTACATGAATTGCACCTCCCTTGGTGCATTATTAATAGATTTTATACTTGTTATTTGTTAAAAAATACGAAGTAGGTTTCTAATTGTGGTTGGTTATGAAATTAAAACATTTTAGTCATTAATAATTGAGAATTTTTGAGAAACGTGATAATTTTTTGCTTAACGATGCTGCAACAGCAAAACGTTGTCATTTTCATTAATCCGGGTAACTGATATGGTTTTGTTTAGCTGAGTTCTCATCTCTAGTTCATATGTTGACTGGGTATCTATTTGTTGGCTATTAATTTATGGTGAATTTTTTGGCTAGTTATTTTTACCTGTCATTTACTGTTCTAGCTAATTTACTGACTCTATAATAACTTTAAATCCAGAGAACTGTATCTTCAGGAAGCTTTGGATCATTTGATAGCAATTCCATGTCTTTCACATCCGTAAATTCTTTTAACTTGCTGGAAATTGCCTCAGAATCCGAACAATATGCTGAGACTTCCCATAACAAGTTGTCGTCTTTTCCTTCTCAACCACAGCGTTCAGTATCTGGGAACTTTGATGGCTTGGATCTTTTCAGTGCACCCTTTGCACCACAAAATGTTACTTCTGCAACTCCAGCAGATTCTATGGCTCAATTTCCAGAGTCATCTCCAGCTCAATCGGTTGATTTGATCCAGCAATCTTCAATTCCTTCAGTTCCAACTTTCATTTCACATCAACCATCTCAAATTCTTCCGTCTTCTTCTTTAGACTTATTTGCTGAGATGCCTCAGCAGCAATTCTCTGCAGGTTCCAATGGAAATTTTTTTGAGGCAGCGTCAAAAAATGAAGGATGGGCAACGTTTGACATGCCTCAGAACACATCATCACTGGGAATTGAAAATTCTACCCCTGCCATAATACCATCTTCTGACAGGAGTTTGCTAGGAAACATAGATTCACAATCACTTATGCATAAGACATCATCTCAGGATTCTTCTGATCATCGGCCTTCTCCTGACATGTCTACTTTATGGCATGAAGGTGCACAAAATTTTGAAGCAACCCCAAAAGTAGCGAACATTGAAGTAAGCACTATTCTTTCTGCATATGTTTACAATAAGATAAATAAGTTTGGCCTTGGCGAGACAATTACGGACAGAGGAACATGTACTTGATTCTGTTAATTGTCAATGTTATCTAAGTATATGGAATTATATAATATTAATGTTGTGCAGTCGTGGAATGCGTTCGAAGATTCCAAAGGAGAACAGTCAATCGAGAACACTGTCAAAAGTAGTGAACCAGACGTAACCCTCCATACTTCAGATGCTAATCAGTATATTGGATTTAATACATACGAGGTTGCAATATCTTCCTGTTAATGCGGATGAATATGTTGCTCTTTTTGTACTCAATTGCAGTCTTTTATTGTTGTAGGCTCTGGGTAATGATTTATTTCAAAGAACTGCAAACAATAGTGGACCCCCTTTATCTAATATATCATCACATGCCAGTGTGTTGTCGCGTGATTTCCACACACTTCCTGCAGTGGTTTGTTCTATTACTTCGGTTGAGCCTTCTTGCACTAATCATTACTTTTATATAAATTAGTGTTCATTCTTTCATTTATGATGAGTTTCAACTCTGTTAATAGGATGGAGTACATTCAAATCTGTCAAATCACAAGTCTTCCAATCCATTTGATCTTCCCGATGATTATGACGTGGAATCTAGTAATATGGTATGGCTTGTTTGCCGTCTGTTCTTTGGTCATTTGATTAATGACTTGCCCTCAAAATCTAGGGATAAGTGAAATGGAGTGCATGTTTTTTACTAGTAAAGAAAGGAGTGGGATTAATGTTTCTCATGTGGGCCACAAAACTAAGCACTGACTTTGCTGCGTTATTGATGTTTTCCATGTTTATGCAATTATGCTTAATCTATACATGACTAAGTTTGATTTAGATTGTTTCTTACATTTTCAATATAGAGCTGCTAACTAGATCATATTGTAAATCCTTTTGGAGGGCATATACCTTTGTTAGACGGATAGATCCTATGATCTTTGTATGTGTGGTGCACTGCTATGGTGCCTATTAATAGAAAGTTCATTTACTAACAAATTAGTAGAAAATCTACCGATTAGAGCCTTCAGTGTCGTTTACCTTTTAAAGCTGCAACTTCCTAATGATCTTTTAAAAGTGCACAATTGATTCATCTTTTTACTGGCTTAACTGAAAAAACATATTGGTCGAATTTGTAAACCGCATAACAGTCTCTAAACCCCCTCTTGCCACAGATAGGAAAACCTGGTTATTGGATTAAATTGACTTAAAATTATGTCGGGGGTGTAAATTTTGCCTTCATCATTTTTAGTGAATATTGACTTTTGACGATTATGATAATATAAATGATGCAGCAAACTCATGCTCCCAAAATAGGTTTTTACTCTTTTTAAGTAGTGGTAACACACCACAACCCTTTTTATTTTCACATTAGAAGAAGCACGTGTTGATGTTATTGAACATATCACACTTGTCTGGTGTTTGGTGGCATGCTGTGTCCGAGATATCCAGGACACGGACTTGTAAGCCCCATGAGATGTCCATGCTTCCTTGATTTGGTTGAATACGAACTCATTAATTGCACATACCATGTGGTTACTTGAAAAAAGTGGGATCTAGTCTTCTAGATGCTTTATTGTGTTACATTAGTTGCCTAGCATCCGTTTGACCTACATATTTTCAAGAGTAAGGTATGTAGTGCGTGGAGAGGCATTTGCATTCTTCTCTTCATTCTTTAAGTTGCATTTAACTGGAACTGTCTTAGTTGTATGATGCCATGGTTAATCACTGAGTGTGATACTGATGGGTTTCTTTTAAACAATTGTCTTGTATTAATTAATCAAATCACAAAGCATGGATTTTTTTTTTGTAGTTAAAGATCATTATTGATATTCATGGGAATAATTTCTAATTTTGATGATGCATGTTTAGTCTCAGTTCTGGGACATGAGCTCTTTGCAATCGGCACTGCCAAATAGCAGTATACCAACTTCTTTTGTTGGTGGCATGACTCAGTCTTGGTTTCCCCAAAATCCAGTTACATCCTATGTTCCTGATGGAGTGACATTTGACCCTCCCATTGGTATTTCATTTTCGAATGACTATCATCTTCTACAAGAAAATAATTCTTCATGTATCATTATGCGTCCTTTCTGACTACGGTTTACCTTGCAGGCTCTTTGAGATTTATAGGACAAGCACCAAGCAACCAGATACCGTATGTTCTCTTTCTTTCCTTTTATCTGTCTTTGTTTCCCTATCGACTGATTGTATGTTTGTTGATTACATTTATGTTATAATCTGTTTGTGGCTTGTTTCTTTCGTGGTTGGCCTTGTTGTTGAAGCTTCATAAAGCTTCGTGGTTGGCAATTGAGTGATTTACGATATTATGGTTGAGTGCATTTGATTCGCAATGGGCTGATGAACATTTACAGCAAAAAGTTCTTTTGAGTTTCTCATTGTAATGGGGGCAAAGTTTAATTGATTATTTGCTCTCGTAAATTCTGTTATAAAATTTCAAACAAACAATCCTAATTTTTCCAAATCCTGGGAAATTAAGAAATTAGATTGTCAAGATTTTTACTTGGGTGCTTTAGTTTCTACAGTTATTTTGTTGTTAATATTGATGGCCACCGAACTCTGGATGGTTGGTGTACTATCAGTTTCGTGAATTCTGTTAATATGGCTCGACTTTGGTTGCAGAAACAAAATAAAATGTAGATCTATAGATATAGAATTAATCCACAGGATAACTGAAATTCAAACTAAGAGAAAAGATCAGGAAAGAAAGTTAGCTGGGGTGAGCAAATTGCTGAATGCATTAACCTGTGAAGTGTGAAGTGTGGGAAGAGAAGGGCACGTGTGAGAGGGCGGAAATTCTTCATTGAAATTTGAACTACCTGCAAACTGTTCCTACTTTTTCAGATGTAATGGGGTGAAAAAAAAAGTGTAATATTGGCGATGAGATGGCTTTCAAATGATTAATTGTAAAGTTCATATGCATAAATATGTTTACTAACTGGGTACTGGATTCAAGTAATTGCTTTCGTATATTAACTGAGGATAAAATTATTATCATCCTCAATCATTTGTTTGGTATTCTTGCAGGAATGTCCCTGCACAAGGCCCTGTTGCATCAGTTGGAGGAAATCCTTTTGCATAGAATTCAACTTGTTTATTTTTCTAGCTGATCTTGCTTCTCTTCGTGGATTCCAAACTGACGAGAGTTCTTTATTTCTCTGGCGTTGGCATTCTTTGCGTGGCTTTGAAAATTATGTGCATTTGGTTTAGAAACTTGTTTCATGTATCAGTCGAACTCCCTAGGTTTGTATTATTATTATTATTAGCTTACTATTCCGACTGTATTTTATGTTGCGGCAGCAGCAGCAGCTTCAGCTTGTATTGGATTTGTCCATTTCAAATTATGGCCGTGAGATATTCTTATAATGGTAGTAGTGCCTGTATCCATCCCTAGTTTCCTCTTATGAATCTTGTTTTCCTGTCTGTGTGATGGCTTTTAGCACTCTTTACTGCCTCTGTTTCACAATCATGAATCACTTAGCGTGTGTTTGATGTAGATTTTTTTAGAATAGATTTCGTGGAAAGTGAATTTTTTTTTATTTTTTTTTCATTTTTTGGAATAATTAGTAGTATATAGTAGGGGACGTGCAAAGTTAAGAATTATTTCATTTGAATTATCTTATTAGTTTGATAAAAATGCGTTTTAAAGTATTTGTACTAATATCGGCTTAAAATTTGGTAGTAGTTAATTTTTTTTTAATTTTTTGTAAGCCTCGGGTCTTTTGTTATAGAGATACTATTGTGAGCTAGCCATCAGAGTTAATTGTCCTACTATCTCCAATGCGAATTCGGCAAAATTGAATTTTCTTTGAAGATGCACAGAGCTAACATCCGTCACACTTCAACTTTCGACTTAGTTCGGAAAAATGTAAGTACCTAAACATTGCTACTTAGAAGATTTTCAATGATGTTGTAAAATGAAATCTCCAAAGTTACTTTTACGTTTTCATTTACGTTTGGATTGATCTAAATTTAAAATTTTCTTTAATGAGAAGTTTTAAATTTATTTTTTGCTTTTTGTGTATATAAAAGAAAATGTAAATTTTAAAAAAAAAATGTTTTTTTACATTTTTTGTGAAAATATGCTATTTTCATTTTCTTTGCCTCTCTTGTTGGAGGGATTTTTGATCAATTTTAATTTATTTTATATCATCGCTAGGTTCGATCTTACTCTGACGAAAGGTTTCGTCACTTGCAATAATCCACTTTTATTTCATTGCAAATAGTGATAATCATAAACTAACCGAACAACCCTCGATCAGACTTCTCTCGCTACATTTCTCTTTCTTCCCCAACTCCACCACCCTGCCCTGCCTTACGCCCAATAGCAAAACCCTAACAAAATGGAGCCCGGCGACAGCATCCTAGAGTCAATCGGCCAAGAAATCATAGGCGTAATGTCACCAGTTTCCATCTGTATGTTCCTCGTTGTCCTCCTTGTCTACTCCCTCTACAATCCCGCCACTGCCACCACCATCAGGACCGCCGCAAATCTAGTATACATGGAGTCCCCCACCGATTCCACCTCCCAGAAACTTGAGGGTTCCCTCTTAAACGCCGCGGTTTTCGTTATCCTAATAGCTCTTGTGACTTTCCTTCTTGTTCTCCTTTACTACTACAACTTTACTAAATTTCTCGTGTATTACACGCGCTTCTCCGCCTTTGCCGTGTTTTCCTCGATGGGAGGGTCCGTTCTGCTTTCACTGATTCAGCATTTTAATTTTCCTGTTGATGTTGTTACGTTCTGTATTTTGCATTTTAATTTTACGATTGTGGGTACTCTCTGTGTTTTGTCGAGTGGTGGGCCGATTGTTTTGAAGCAGAGTTATATGGTGGCTTTGGGGATTATTGTGGCGGCGTGGTTTACCAAGTTACCTGAATGGACTACTTGGGTTTTGTTGGTGGCGTTGGCTATATATGATTTGGTGGCAGTTTTGGCGCCTGGTGGGCCATTGAAATTGTTGGTGGAGTTGGCATCTAGTCGGGATGAGGAGTTGCCAGCTTTGATATACGAGGCGAGACCGACTGCTGATATGGGAAGGTCGGGCATTAGGGGTTCCAGTTTGGGGCTTTTGGTTGGTGGGGTTATGGGAGATGATAGTGGAAGTAATAGTGTTGAAGTTGAGTTGCAGACGGTGTTGAGGTACGAAGATAATAATGGAAATGAGAATCGAGATGGGGAGTCCAGAATCAATGTGTTGGAAAGTAATGAGATTGAGGTGGTGAGAGAGGATGTAGGAGAGAGTTCTCCTTTGATTGGTGGTAGTAGTTCAATGGAAAGGCTATCGTCCCCAAGTGAGAGGAGAAACAATGATAATGCTGGCATGTTCGAGGGTAATAGTACTAATAACAGAGCATCCCGAGAGAATGAGAGCCAGAGGGAGGATGTTGCTGGAGGTTTTAGGGGATTGAAGCTTGGCCTTGGGGATTTTATTTTCTATAGTGTGTTGGTAGGTAGGGCGGCGATGTATGATTTGATGACTGTTTATGCTTGTTATCTCGCGATTATATCGGGACTTGGATGTACTCTCATATTGTTGGCAGTTTGTCGTCATGCGTTGCCTGCTCTGCCTATTTCGATTTGTTTGGGGATCATGTTTTACTTTTTGACAAGACTGCTAATGGAACCGTTTGTTGTTGGGACTTCTACTAGTTTGGTGATGTTCTAATCCTCCTGCTTCATTCTGTGGCACAAATGAATTTTTCCGATTGTGACATTACACACGACCTTAAAGATATGGATCATCTTTTTTGACATGAGAGTAAATGCCACGGGGCAACTTCAACATATTTTTGTATTGCAACAACAGTGAATTCTTGTGTATTCTCAGGCCCGGTTCATTATTGATGGCTTTGATCTTGAAAAGTTATGTTACTTTACATGTAACTCAATACTATATAGTGCAAATAACACAGAAATTTGTTTCTACTATTTGATTATTAGGTTTAATTCCTGCGGCTTCTTTTTGATTATGCAGTTTCTTCGACGGTATCATTGAATTGATGCATCTTTTGGCTTTTAACAGCCAAAAACTTGAAATGCAGTTCCTTTCTTTTTTGTCATTTTATTTCTAGTAGAGTAATGTTGGTTCTTGGTTGAAAACGCTGATATTTAAGTTGCAACCGGAAGATCATAATTGGGGGTTGTTTGCCCACTGTTGTGAACTGTGGTTTTTTCTTGTTAACATATAACAAATGATAGAAGCATTATCAGAAGCATATCATGATTTCTCATTGTCGAAAGCTTCGAGGAGATATCTCTCCTTGGGTTGTCAATGCTGGGGTTTATGCCTAGAAACTCAACTCTTCCAAATGTACCAACTTCTCTTGTGAATAGTTGAGGGGTCACTAGGAAAGCTTTGGCAAGATTTCCTTGTAATTTGCACTCTAGGTAATTATGAAGGAAGCTGTTCTATGTCTCACATGGACACAAGTTCAGAATTAGCATTTATTTACAGAAAGCAAAAGAAAAAAGGTGATCTCGTTAAGATAGTCACTTCAACTTGAAGGACTAAAATCGTGAGATGTTAAATCGCTGTCCTTTTCCACATGGAGAACTTCGAATGTAAGCTATGTATGACTGAGTCTAACACGTAGATTTTCTATAGTTTGACATGGCTATTCTTTTCTTTTTCTTTGTCAAATTTTTCATATTTAGACTTTTTTTTTTTTTTTTTAATTTTTGTGGTATTTTTTCCTGCATTAGTTACCCAGTGATTTCACAGATCACAAGTCTGACCCTGTTGTCAATGCCCAAATTAGTCTCTATCTCTCTCTCTCTCAATATAAAATTTATTACACTGCGAGGTGGGGATTCTATGTGGTTGGGTCATCAATTTTGCTGAGTGTTTACTCTCACGTATTGCTACTGCGCGTGAAGAGCACCTACAAAATTTTGCTTTTTTTTTTTTT